>JBBPBS010000316.1:1009571-1034459 GCA_037974835.1 Cicer judaicum | reverse complement strand
CCTAATTGTTCATCCAATGACACGAAAACACCAATTGGATGCACAAGATTGGTTAGAAACCCTAATTGGACAAGATAAAGTGTAGGGAGGACGAAAATGACCTAAGTGTTCATCCAATGACACAAAAACACCTATTGGATGCACAAGATTGGTTAAAAACCCTAATTGGACAAGAATTATCATAGGGAGGACGAAAATGACCTAATTGTTCATCCAATGACACAAAAACACCTATCGGATGCAAAAGATTGGTTAGAAACCCTAATTGAAAGATTATGTGTAAGGAGGACGAAAATAACCTAAATGTTCATCCAATGACACAAAACACCTATTGGATGCACAAGATTGGTTAAAAACACTAATTGGATAAGATTAAGCCTAAGGAGGACGAAAATGACCTAAATGTTCATCCAATGACACAAAACACCTATTGGATGCACAAGATTGGTTAAAAACCCTAATTGGACAAGAATTATCATAGGGAGGACGAAAATGACCTAATTGTTGATCCAATGACACAAAAACACCAATCGGATGCACAAGATTGGTTAAAAACCCTAATTGAACAAGATTAAGTTTAGGAAGGACGAAAATGACCTAAGTGTTCATCCAATGACACAAAACACCTATTGGATGCACAAGATTGGTTAAAAACCCTAATTGGATAAGAATTAGCCTAAGGAGGACGAAAATGACCTAAATGTTCATCCAATGACACAAAACACCTATTGGATGCACAAGATTGGTTAAAAACCCGAATTGGACAAGAATTATCATAGGGAAGACGAAAATGACCTAATTGTTCATCCAATGACACAAAAACACCAATTGGATGCACAAGATTGGTTAGAAACCCTAATTGGAAAAGATAAAGTGTAGGGAGGACGAAAATGACCTAAAATGTTCATCCAATGACACAAAACACCTATTGGATGCACAAGATTGGTTAAAAACCCTAATTGGACAAGATTATGTTTAGGGAGGACGAAAATGACCTAAATGTTCATCCAATGACACAAAACATCTATAGGATGCACAAGATTGGTTAAAAACCCTAATTGGATAAGAATTAGACTAAGGAGGACGAAAATGACCTAAATGATTATCCAATGACACAAAACACCTATTGGATGCACAAGATTGGTTAAAAACCCTAATTGGACAAGAATTATCATAGGGAGGACGAAAATGACCTAATTGTTCATCCAATGACACAAAAACACCAATTGGATGCACAAGATTGGTTAGAAACCGTAATTGGACAAGATAAAGTGTAGGGAGGACGAAAATGACCTAAGTGTTCATCTAATGACACAAAACACCTATTGGATGCACAAGATTTGTTAAAAACCCTAATTGGACAAGAATTAGCCTAGGGAGGACGAAAATGACCTAATTGTTCATCCAATGACACAAAAACTCCTATTGGATGCACAAGATTGTATAGAAACCCTAATTGAACAAGATTAAATGTAGGGAGGACGAAAATGACCTAAGTGTTCATCTAATGACACAAAACACCTATTGGATGCACAAGATTTGTTAAAAACCCTAATTGGACAAGAATTAGCCTAGGGAGGACGAAAATGACCTAAATGTTGATCCAATGACACAAAACACCTATTGGATGCACAAGATTGGTTAAAAACCCTAATTGGACAAGATTTAGCTTAGGGAGGATAGAAATGACCTAATTGTTCATCCAATGACATAAAACACCTATTGGATGCACAAGATTGGTTAAAAACCCAAATTGGACAAGATTAAGTGTAGGGAGGACGAAAATGACCTAAATGTTCATCCAATGACACAAAACACCTATTGGATGCACAAGATTGGTTAAAAACCCTAATTGGACAAGATTAAGTGTAGGGAGAACGAAAATGGTCTAAATATTGATCCAATGACACAAAAACACCTATTGGATGCACAAGATTGGTTAAAAACCCTAATTGGACAAGATTTAGCCTAGGGAGGACAAAAATGACCTAATTGTTCATCCAATGACACAAAAACACCCATTGGATGCACAAGATTGGTTAAAAACCCTAATTGGACAAGATTAAGTGTAGGGAGAACGAAAATGGTCTAAATATTGATCCAATGACACAAAAACACCTATTGGATGCACAAGATTGGTTAAAAACCCTAATTGGACAAGATTTAGCCTAGGGAGGACAAAAATGACCAAAATGTTCATCCAATGACACAAAACACTTATTGGATGCACAAGATTGGTTAAAAACCCTAATTGGATAAGAATTACTCTTGGGAGGACGAAAATGACCTAAGTGTTCATCCAATGACACAAAACACCTATTGGATGCACAAGATTCGTTAGAAACCCTAATTGAACAAGATTAAATGTAGGGAGGACGAAAATGACCTAAATGTTCATCCAATGACACAAAACACCTATTGGATGCACAAGATTGGTTAAAAACCCTAATTGGACAAGATTTAGCCTAGGGAGGACGAAAATGACCTAATTGTTCATCCAATGACACAAAATCACCTATTGGATGCACAAGATTGGTTAGAAACCCTAATTGAGCAAGATTAAAAGTAGGGAGGACGAAAATGACCTAAATGTTCATCCAATGACACAAAACACCTATTGGATGCACAAGATTGGTTAAAAACCCTAATTGGACAAGATTTAGCCTGGGGAGGACGAAAATGACCTAATTGTTCATCCAATGACACAAAAACACCTATCGGATGCACAAGATTGGTTTGAAACCCTAATTGAACAAGATTAAGTATAGGGAGGACGAAAATGACCTAAATGTTCATCCAATGACACAAAAACACCTATTAGATGCACAAGATTAGTTAAAAACCCTAATTGGAAAAGATTTAGCCTAGGGAGGACGAAAATGACCTAATTGTTTATCCAATGACACAAAAACACCCATTGGATGCACAAGATTGGTTAAAAACCCTAATTGGACAAGATTAAGTGTAGGGAGAACGAAAATGACCTAAATATTCATCCAATGACACAAAACACCTATTGGATGCACAAGATTGGTTAAAAACCCTAATTGGACAAGAATCAGCCTAGGGTTGACGAAAATGACCTAAATGTTCATCCAATGACACAAAACACCTATTGGATGCACAAGAATGGTTAAAAACCCAAATTGGACAAGATTAAGTGTAGGGGGGACGAAAATGACCTAATTGTTCATTCAATGATACAAAAACACCAATTGGATGCACAAGATTGGTTTGAAACCCTAATTGGACAAGATAAAGTGTAGGGAGGACGAAAATGACCTAAATGTTCATCCAATGACACAAAACACCTATTGGATGCACAAGATTGTTTATAAACCCTAATTGGACAAGATTTAGCCTAGGGAGGATAGAAATGACCTAATTGTTCATCCAATGACATAAAACACCTATTGGATGCACAAGATTGGTTAAAAACCCAAATTGGACAAGATTAAGTGTAGGGAGGACGAAAATGACCTAAATGTTCATCCAATGACACAAAACACCTATTGGATGCACAAGATTGGTTAAAAACCCTAATTGGACAAGATTAAGTGTAGGGAGAACGATAATGGTCTAAATATTGATCCAATGACACAAAAACACCTATTGGATTCACAAGATTGGTTAAAAATCCTAATTGGACAAGATTTAGCCTAGGGAGGACAAAAATGACCTAATTGTTCATCCAATGACACAAAAACACCCATTGGATGCACAAGATTGGTTAAAAACCCTAATTGGACAAGATTAAGTGTAGGGAGAACGAAAATGGTCTAAATATTGATCCAATGACACAAAAACACCTATTGGATGCACAAGATTGGTTAAAAACCCTAATTGGACAAGATTTAGCCTAGGGAGGACAAAAATGACCAAAATGTTCATCCAATGACACAAAACACTTATTGGATGCACAAGATTGGTTAAAAACCCTAATTGGATAAGAATTACTCTTGGGAGGACGAAAATGACCTAAGTGTTCATCCAATGACACAAAACACCTATTGGATGCACAAGATTCGTTAGAAACCCTAATTGAACAAGATTAAATGTAGGGAGGACGAAAATGACCTAAATGTTCATCCAATGACACAAAACACCTATTGGATGCACAAGATTGGTTAAAAACCCTAATTGGACAAGATTTAGCGTAGGGAGGACGAAAATGACCTAATTGTTCATCCAATGACACAAAATCACCTATTGGATGCACAAGATTGGTTAGAAACCCTAATTGAGCAAGATTAAATGTAGGGAGGACGAAAATGACCTAAATGTTCATCCAATGACACAAAACACCTATTGGATGCACAAGATTGGTTAAAAACCCTAATTGGACAAGATTTAGCCTGGGGAGGACGAAAATGACCTAATTGTTCATCCAATGACACAAAAACACCTATCGGATGCACAAGATTGGTTTGAAACCCTAATTGAACAAGATTAAGTATAGGGAGGACGAAAATGACCTAAATGTTCATCCAATGACACAAAACACCTATTGGATGCACAAGATTGGTTAAAAACCCTAATTGGACAAGAATTATCATAGGGAGGACGAAAATGACCTAATTGTTCATCCAATGACACAAAAACACCTATCGGATGCAAAAGATTGGTTAGAAACCCTAATTGAAAGATTATGTGTAAGGAGGACGAAAATTACCTAAATGTTTATCCAATAACACAAAACACCTATTGGATGCACAAGATTGGTTAAAAACACTAATTGGATAAGATTAAGCCTAAGGAGGACGAAAATGACCTAAATGTTCATCCAATGACACAAAACACCTATTGGATGCACAAGATTGGTTAAAAACCCTAATTGGACAAGAATTATCATAGGGAGGACGAAAATGACCTAATTGTTCATCCAATGACACAAAAACACCAATTGGATGCACAAGATTGG
Organism: Cicer judaicum; assembly: GCA_037974835.1. Classification (NCBI taxonomy): domain Eukaryota; kingdom Viridiplantae; phylum Streptophyta; class Magnoliopsida; order Fabales; family Fabaceae; genus Cicer; species Cicer judaicum. The sequence goes on along the minus strand of JBBPBS010000316.1, from coordinate 1,029,538 downwards.
TTAGAAACCCTAATTGGACAAGATTTAGCCTAGGGAGGACGAAAATGACCTAATTGTTCATCCAATGATACAAAAACACCTATTAGATGCACAAGATTGGTTAGAAACCCTAATTGAACAAGATTAAATGTAGGGAGGACGAAAATGACCTAAGTGTTCATCCAATGAGACAAGACACCTATTGGATGCACATGATTGGTTAAAAACCCTAATTGGGCAAGAATTAGCCTAGGGAGGACGAAAATGACCTAATTGTTCATCCAATGACACAAAAACACCTATCGGATGCACAAGATTGGTTAGAAACCCTAATTGAACAAGATTAAATGTAGGGAGGACGAAAATGACCTAAATGTTCATCCAATGACACAAAACACCTATTGGATGCACAAGATTGGTTAAAAACCCTAATTGGACAAGAATTAGCCTAGGGAGGACGAAAATGACCTAATTGTTCATCCAATGACACAAAAACACCCATTGGATGCACAAGATTGGTTAAAAACCCTAATTGGACAAGATTAAGTGTAGGAAGGACGAAAATGTCCTAAATGTTCATCCAATGACACAAAACACCTATTGGATGCACAAGATTAGTTAGAAACCCTAATTGGACAAGATTAAGTGTAGGGAGGACGAAAATGGTCTAAATATTGATCCAATGACACAAAAACACCTATTAGATGCACAAGATTAGTTAAAAACCCTAATTGGAAAAGATTTAGCCTAGGGAGGATGAAAATGACCTAATTGTTCATCCAATGACACAAAAACACCCATTGGATGCACAAGATTGGTTAAAAACCCTAATTGGACATGATTAAGTGTAGGGAGAACGAAAATGACCTAAATGTTCATCCAATGACACAAAACACCTATTGGATGCACAAGATTGGTTAAAAAACCTAATTGGACAAGAATTAGCCTAGGGTGGACGATAATGACCTAAATGTTCATCCAATGACACAAAACACCTATTGGATGCACAAGATTGGTTAAAAACCCAAATTGGACAATATTAAGTGTAGGGGGGACGAAAATGACCTAATTGTTGATCCAATGATACAAAAACACCAATTGGATGCACAAGATTGGTTTGAAACCCTAATTGGACAAGATAAAGTGTAGGGAGGACGAAAATGACCTAAATGTTCATCCAATGACACAAAACACCTATTGGGTGCACAAGATTGGTTAAAAACCCTAATTGGACAAGATTAAGTGTAGGGAGGACGAAAATACGAAAATGACCTAAATGTTCTTCCAATGACACAAAACACCTATTGGATGCACAAGATTGGTTAAAAACCCTAATTGGACAAGATTAAGTGTAGGGAGGACGAAAATGACCTAAATGTTCATCCAATGACACAAAACACCTATTGGATGCACAAGATTGGTTAAAAACCCTAATTGGACAAGATTAAGTGTAGGGAGAACGAAAATGGTCTAAATATTGATCCAATGACACAAAAACACCTATTGGATGCACAAGATTGGTTAAAAACCCTAATTGGACAAGATTTAGCCTAGGGAGGACAAAAATGACCTAATTGTTCATCCAATGACACAAAAACACCCATTGGATGCACAAGATTGGTTAGAAACCCTAATTGGACAAGATTAAGTGTAGGGAGGACGAAAATACGAAAATGACCTAAATGTTCATCCAATGACACAAAACACCTATTGGATGCACAAGATTGGTTAAAAACCCTAATTGGACAAGATTAAGTGTAGGGAGAACGAAAATGGTCTAAATATTGATCCAATGACACAAAAACACCTATTGGATGCACAAGATTGGTTAAAAACCCTAATTGGACAAGATTTAGCCTAGGGAGGACAAAAATGACCTAATTGTTCATCCAATGACACAAAAACACCCATTGGATGCACAAGATTGGTTAAAAACCCTAATTGGACAAGATTAAGTGTAGGGAGGACGAAAATACGAAAATGACCTAAATGTTCTTCCAATGACACAAAACACCTATTGGATGCACAAGATTGGTTAAAAACCCTAATTGGACAAGATTAAGTGTAGGGAGGACGAAAATGACCTAAATGTTGATCCAGTGACACAAAACACCTATTGGGTGCACATGATTTGTTAAAAACCCTAATTGAATAAAAATTATCCTAGGGAGGACGAAAATGGACCAAATATTGATCCAATGACACAAAACACATATTGGATGCACAAGATTGGTTAAAAACCCTAATTGGACAAGAATTATCCTAGGCAGGACGAAAATGACCTAATTGTTCATCCAATGACACAAAAACACCAATTGGATGCACAAGATTGGTTAAAAACCCTAATTGGACAAGATTAAGTGTAGGGAGGACGAAAATGGTCTAAATATTGATCCAATGACACAAAAACACCTATTGGATGCACAAGATTAGTTAAAAACCCTAATTGGAAAAGATTTAGCCTAGGGAGGACAAAAATGACCTAATTGTTCATCCAATGACACAAAAACACCCATTGGATGCACAAGATTGGTTAAAAACCCTAATTGGACAAGATTAAGTGTAGGGAGGACGAAAATGACCTAAATGTTCATCCAATGACACAAAACACCTATTGGATGCACAAGATTGGTTAAAAACCCTAATTGGACAAGATTAAGTGTAGGGAGAACGAAAATGGCCTAAATATTCATCCAATGACACAAAACACCTATTGGATGCACAAGATTGGTTAAAAACCCAAATTGCACAAGATTAAGTTTAGGGAGGACGAAAATGACCTAATTGTTCGTCCAATGACACAAAAACACCTATTGGATGCACAAGATTGGTTAAAAACCCTAATTGTTCATCCAATGACACAAAAACACCCATTGGATGCACAAGATTGGTTAAAAACCCTAATTGGACAAGATTAAGTATAGGGAGGACGAAAATGACCTAAATGTTCATCCAATGACACAAAACACCTATTGGATGCACAAGATTGGTTAAAAACCCTAATTGGACAAGAATTAGCCTAGGGAGGACAAAAATGACCTAAATGTTCATCCAATGACACAAAACACCTATTGGATGCACCAGATTGGTTAAAAACACAAATTGGACAAGATTAAGTGGTGGGAGGATGAAAATGACCTAAATGTCCATCGAATGACACAAAACACCTATTGGATGCACATGATTGGTTAGAAACCCTAATTGAAAAGATTAAGTGTAGGGAGGACGAAAATGACCTTAATGTTCATCCAATGACACAAAACACCTATTGGATGCACAAGATTTGTTAAAACCCTAATTGGATAAGAATTAGCCTAGGGAGGACGAAAATGACCTAAATGTTTATCCAATGACACAAAACACCTATTGGATGCACAAGATTGGTTAAAAACCCTAAATGGACAAGATTAACTGTAGAGAGGACGAAAATGACTTAAATATTCATCTAATGACACAAAACACCTATTGGATGCACAAGATTGGTTAGAAACCCTAATTGGACAAGATTAAGTGTAGGGAGGACGAAAATGACCTAAATGTTCATCCAATGACACAAAACACCTAATGGATGCACAAAATTGGTTAAAAACCCTAATTGGACTAGAATTAGTCTAGGGAGGACGAAAATAACCTAATTGTTCATCCAATGACACAAAAACACCTATTGGATGCACAAGATTGGTTAAAAACCCTAATTGGACAAGATTAAGTGTAGGGAGGACGAAAATGACCTAAATGTTCATCCAATGACACAAAACACCTATTGGATGCACAAGATTGGTTAAAAACCCTAATTGGACAAGAATTAGCCTAGGGAGGACGAAAATGACCTAATTTTTCATCCAATGACACAAAACACCTATTGGATGCACAAGATTGGTTAAAAACCCTAATTGGACAAGATTAAGTGTAGGGAGGACGAAAATACGAAAACGACCTAAATGTTCTTCCAATGACACAAAACACCTATTGGATGCACAAGATTGGTTAAAAACCCTAATTGGACAAGATTAAGTGTAGGGAGGACGAAAATGACCTAAATGTTCATCCAATGACACAAAACACCTATTGGATGCACAAGATTGCTTAAAAACCCTAATTGGACAAGAATTAGCCTAGGGAGGACGAAAATGACCTAATTGTTCATCCAATGACACAAAACACCTATTGGATGCACAAGATTGGTTAAAAACCCTAATTGGACAAGATTAAGTGTAGGGAGGACGAAAATACGAAAATGACCTAAATGTTCTTCCAATGACACAAAACACCTATTGGATGCACAAGATTGGTTAAAAACCCTAATTGGACAAGATTAAGTGTAGGGAGGACGAAAATGACCTAAATGTTCATCCAATGACACAAAACACCTATTGGATGCACAAGATTGGTTAAAAACCCTAATTGGACAAGATTAAGTGTAGGGAGGACGAAAATGTCCTAAGTGTTCATCCAATGACACAAAACACCTATTGGATGCACAAGATTGGTTAAAAACCCTAATTGGACAAGAATTAGCCTAGGGAGGACGAAAATGACCTAATTGTTCATCCAATGACACAAAAACACCTGTCGGATGCACAAGATTGGTTAGAAACCCTAATTGAACAAGATTAAGTGTAGGGAGGATGAAAATGACCTAAATGTTCATCCAATGACACAAAACACCTATTGGATGCACAAGATTGGTTAAAAACCCTAATTGGATAAGAATTAGCCTAAGGAGGACGAAAATGACCTAAATGTTCATCCAATGACACAAAACACCTATTGGATGCACAAGATTGGTTAAAAACCCTAATTGGACAAGAATTAGCCTAGACAGAACGAAAATGACCTAATTGTTCATCCAATGACACAAAAACACCTATCGGATGCACAAGATTGGTTAGAAACCCTAATTGAACAAGATTAAGTTTAGGGAGGACGAAAATGACCTAAATGTTCATCCAATGACACAAAACACCTATTGGATGCACAAGATTGGTTAAAAACCCTAATTGGATAAGAATTAGCCTAAGGAGGACGAAAATGACCTAAATGTTCATCCAATGACACAAAACACCTATTGGATGCACAAGATTGGTTAAAAACCCTAATTGGATAAGAATTAGCCTAAGGAGGACGAAAATGACCTAAATGTTCATCCAATGACACAAAACACCTATTGGATGCACAAGATTGGTTAAAAACCCTAATTGGACAAGAATTATCATAGGGAGGACAAAAATGACCTAATTGTATATCCAATGACACAAAAACACCAATTGGAAGCACAAGATTGGTTAGAAACCCTAATTGGACAAGATTAAGTGTAGGGAGGACGAAAATGACCTAAATGTTCATCCAATGACACAAAAACACCAATCGGATGCACAAGATTGGTTAGAAACCCTAATTGAACGAGATTAACTATAGGGAGGACGAAAATGACCTAAATGTTCATCCAATGACACAAAACACCTATTGGATGCACAAGATTGGTTTAAAACCGTAATTGGATAAGATTAAGTTTAGGGAGGACGAAAATGACCTAAATATTCATCCAATGACACAACACACCTATTGAATGAACAAGATTGGTTAAAAACCCTAATTGGACAAGATTAAGTGTAGGGAGGACGAAAATGACCTAAATATTCATCCAATGACACAACACACCCATTGAATGAACAAGATTGGTTAAAAACCCTAATTGGACAAGATTAAGTGTAGGGAGGACGAAAATGACCTAAATGTTCATCCAATGACACAAAAACACCTATCGGATGCACAAGATTGGTTAGAAACCCTAATTGAACAAGATTAAGTGTAGGGAGGACGAAAATGACCTAAATGTTCATCCAATGACAAAAAACACCAATTGGTTGCACAAGATTGGTTAAAAACCCTAATTGGACAAGATTAAGTGTAGGGAGGACGAAAATGACCTAAATGTTCATCCAATGACACAAAACACTTATTGGATGCACAAGATTGGTTAAAAACCCTAATTGGATAAGAATTAGCCTAGGGAGGACGAAAATGATCTAAGTGTTCATCCAATGACACAAAACTCCTATTGGATGCACAAGATTGGTTAAAAACCCTAATTGGATAAGAATTAGCCTAGGGAGGACGAAAATGACCTAAATGTTCATCCAATGACACAAAATACCTATTGGATGCACAAGATTGGCTAAAAACCCTAATTGGACAAGATTAAGTGTAGGGAAGACGAAAATGACCTAAATGTTCATCCAATGACACAAAACACCTATTGGATGCACAAGATTGGATAAAAACCCTAATTGGACAAGATTAAGTGTAGGGAGGACGAAAATGACCTAAATGTTCATCCAATGACACAAAACACCTATTGGATGCACAAGATTGGTTAAAAACCCTAATTGGACAAGATTAAGTGTAGGGAGAACGAAAATGGTCTAAATATTGATCCAATGACACAAAAACACCTATTGGATGCACAAGATTGGTTAAAAACCCTAATTGGACAAGATTTAGCCTAGGGAGGACAAAAATGACCTAATTGTTCATCCAATGACACAAAAACACCCATTGGATGCACAAGATTGGTTAGAAACCCTAATTGGACAAGATTAATTGTAGGGAGAACGAAAATGGTCTAAATATTGATCCAATGATACAAAAACACCTATTGGATGCACAAGATTGGTTAAAAACCCTAATTGGACAAGATTTAGCCTAGGGAGGACAAAAATGACCTAAATGTTCATCCAATGACACAAAACACTTATTGGATGCACAAGATTGGTTAAAAATCCTAATTGGATAAGAATTACTCTTGGGAGGACGAAAATGACCTAAGTGTTCATCCAATGACACAAAACACCTATTGGATGCACAAGATTGGTTAAAAACCCTAATTGGACAAGAATTAGCCTAGGGAGGATGAAAATGACCTAAATGTTCATCCAATGACACAAAAACACCTATCGGATGCACAAGATTGGTTAGAAACCCTAATTGAACAAGATTAAGTGTAGGGAGGACGAAAATGACGTAAATGTTCATCCAATGACACAACACACCTATTTGATGCACAAGATTGGTTAAAAACCCTAATTGGATAAGAATTAGCCTAAGGAGGATGAAAACGACCTAAATGTTCATCCAATGACACAAAACACCTATCGGATGCACAAGATTGGTTAAAAACCCTAATTGGACAAGAATTATCATAGGGAGGACGAAAATGACCTAATTGTTCATCCAATGACACAAAAACACCTATCGGACGCACAAGATTGGTTAGAAACCCTAATTGAACAAGATTAAGTGTAGGGAGGATGAAAATGACCTAAATGTTCATCCAATGACACAAAACACCTATTGGATGCACAAGATTGGTTAAAAACCCTAATTGGATAAGAATTAGCCTAAGGAGGACGAAAATGACCTAAATGTTCATCCAATGACACAAAACACCTATTGGATGCACAAGATTGGTTAATAACCCTAATTGGACAAGAATTATCATAGGGAGGACGAAAATGACCAAATTGTTCATCCAATGACACAAAAACACCAATTGGATGCACAAGATTGGTTAGAAACCCTAATTGGACAAGATAAAGTGTAGGGAGAGCGAAAATGACCTAAATGTTCATCCAATGACACAAGATACCTATTGGATGCACCAGATTGGTTAAACACCCTAATTGGACAAGATTAAGTGTAGGGAGGACGAAAATGACCTAAATATTCATCTAATGACACAAAACACATATTGGATGCACAAGATTGGTTAAAAACCCTAATTGGACAAGATTAAGTGTAGGGAGGACGAAATTGACCTAAATGTTCATCCAATGACACAAAACACTTATTGGATGCACAAGATTGGTTAAAAACCCTAATTGGAAAAGAATTAGCCTTGGGAGGACGAAAATGACCTAAGTGTTCATCCAATGACACAAAACACCTATTGGATGCACAAGATTGGTTAAAAACCCTAATTGGACAAGAATTATCATAGGGAGAACGAAAATAACCTAATTGTTCATCCAATGACACAAAAACACCAATTGGATGCACAAGATTGGTTAGAAACCCTAATTGGACAAGATAAAGTGTAGGGAGGACGAAAAAGACCTAAGTGTTCATCCAATGACACAAAACACCTATTGGATGCACAAGATTGGTTAAAAACCCTAATTGGGCAAGAATTAGCCTAGGGAGGACGAAAATGACCTAATTGTTCATCCAATGACACAAAAACACCTATCGGATGCACAAGATTCGTTAGAAACCCTAATTGAACAAGATTAAATGTAGGGAGGACGAAAATGACCTAAATGTTCATCCAATGACACAAAACACCTATTGGATGCACAAGATTTGTTAGAAACCCTAATTGAACAAGATTAAGTGTAGGGAGGACGAAAATGACCTAAATGTTCATCCAATGACACAAAACACCTATTGGATGCACAAGATTGGTTAAAAACCCTAATTGGATAAGAATTAGCCTAAGGAGGATGAAAATGACCTAAATGTTCATCCAATGACACAAAACACCTATTGGATGCACAAGATTGGTTAAAAACCCTAATTGGACAAGAATTATCATAGGGAGGACGAAAATGACCTAATTGTTCATCCAATGACACGAAAACACCAATTGGATGCACAAGATTGGTTAGAAACCCTAATTGGACAAGATAAAGTGTAGGGAGGACGAAAATGACCTAAGTGTTCATCCAATGACACAAAACACCTATTGGATGCACAAGATTGGTTAAAAACCCTAATTGGACAAGATTTAGCCTAGGGAGGACGAAAATGACCTAATTGTTCATCCAATAACACAAAATCACCTATTGGATGCACAAGATTGGTTAGAAACCCTAATTGAACAAGATTAAATGTAGGGAGGACGAAAATGACCTAAATGTTCATCCAATGACACAAAACACCTATTGGATGCACAAGATTGGTTAAAAACCCTAATTGGACAAGATTTAGCCTAGGGAGGACGAAAATGACCTAATTGTTCATCCAATGACACAAAATCACCTATTGGATGCACAAGATTGGTTAGAAACCCTAATTGAGCAAGATTAAAAGTAGGGAGGACGAAAATGACCTAAATGTTCATCCAATGACACAAAACACCTATTGGATGCACAAGATTGGTTAAAAACCCTAATTGGACAAGATTTAGCCTGGGGAGGACGAAAATGACCTAATTGTTCATCCAATGACACAAAAACACCTATCGGATGCACAAGATTGGTTTGAAACCCTAATTGAACAAGATTAAGTATAGGGAGGACGAAAATGACCTAAATGTTCATCCAATGACACAAAACACCTATTGGATGCACAAGATTGGTTAAAAACCCTAATTGGACAAGAATTATCATAGGGAGGACGAAAATGACCTAATTGTTCATCCAATGACACAAAAACACCTATCGGATGCAAAAGATTGGTTAGAAACCCTAATTGAAAGATTATGTGTAAGGAGGACGAAAATTACCTAAATGTTTATCCAATAACACAAAACACCTATTGGATGCACAAGATTGGTTAAAAACACTAATTGGATAAGATTAAGCCTAAGGAGGACGAAAATGACCTAAATGTTCATCCAATGACACAAAACACCTATTGGATGCACAAGATTGGTTAAAAACCCTAATTGGACAAGAATTATCATAGGGAGGACGAAAATGACCTAATTGTTCATCCAATGACACAAAAACACCAATTGGATGCACAAGATTGGTTAGAAACCCTAATTGGACAAGATTTAGCCTAGGGAGGACGAAAATGACCAAATTGTTCATCCAATGACACAAAAACACCTATTGGATGCACAAGATTGGTTAGAAACCCTAATTGGACAAGATAAAGTGTAGAGAGAGCGAAAATGACCTAAATGTTCATCCAATGACACAAGATACCTATTGGATGCACCAGATTGGTTAAACACCCTAATTGGACAAGATTAAGTGTAGGGAGGACGAAAATGACCTAAATATTCATCTAATGACACAAAACACCTATTGGATGCACAAGATTGGTTAAAAACCCTAATTGGACATGATTAAGTGTAGGGAGGACGAAATTGACCTAAATGTTCATCCAATGACACAAAACACTTATTGGATGCACAAGATTGGTTAAAAACCCTAATTGGATAAGAATTAGCCTTGGGAGGACGAAAATGACCTAAGTGTTCATCCAATGACACAAAACACCTATTGGATGCACAAGATTGGTTAAAAACCCTAATTGGACAAGAATTATCATAGGGAGAACGAAAATAACCTAATTGTTCATCCAATGACACAAAAACACCAATTGGATGCACAAGATTGGTTAGAAACCCTAATTGGACAAGATAAAGTGTAGGGAGGACGAAAATGACCTAAGTGTTCATCCAATGACACAAAACACCTATTGGATGCACAAGATTGGTTAAAAACCCTAATTGGACAAGAATTAGCCTAGGGAGGACGAAAATAACCTAATTGTTCGTCCAATGACACAAAAACACCTATTGGATGCACAAGATTGGTTAGAAACCCTAATTGAACAAGATTAAATGTAGGGAGGACGAAAATGACCTAAATGTTCATCCAATGACACAAAACACCTATTGGATGCACAAGATTGGTTAAAAACCCTAATTGGACAAGATTTAGCCTGGGGAGGACGAAAATAACCTAATTGTTCATCCAACGACACAAAAACACCTATTGGATGCACAAGATTGGTTAGAAACCCTAATTGGACAAGATAAAGTGTAGGGAGGACGAAAATGACCTAAAGTGTTCATCCAATGACACAAAACACCTATTGGATGCACAAGATTGGTTAAAAACCCTAATTGGACAAGAATTAGCCTAGAGAGGACGAAAATGACCTAATTGTTCATCCAATGACACAAAAACACCTATTGGATGCACAAGATTGGTTAGAAACCCTAATTGAACAAGATTAAATGTAGGGAGGACGAAAATGACCTAAATGTTCATCCAATGACACAAAACACCTATTGGATGCACAAGATTGGTTAAAAACCCTAATTGGACAAGATTTAGCCTGGGGAGGACGAAAATGACCTAATTGTTCATCCAATGACACAAAAACACCTATCGGATGCACAAGATTGGTTTGAAACCCTAATTGAACATGATTAAGTATAGGGAGGACGAAAATGACCTAAATGTTCATCCAATGACACAAAACACCTATTGGATGCACAAGATTGGTTAAAAACCCTAATTGGACAAGAATTATCATAGGGAGGACGAAAATGACCTAATTGTTCATCCAATGACACAAAAACACCTATTGGATGCAAAAGATTGGTTAGAAACCCTAATTGAAAGATTATGTGTAAGGAGGACGAAAATAACCTAAATGTTCATCCAATGACACAAAACACCTATTGGATGCACAAGATTGGTTAAAAACACTAATTGGATAAGATTAAGCCTAAGGAGGACGAAAATGACCTAAATGTTCATCCAATGACACAAAACACCTATTGGATGCACAAGATTGGTTAAAAACCCTAATTGGACAAGAATTATCATAGGGAGGACGAAAATGACCTAATTGTTCATCCAATGACACAAAAACACCTATCGGATGCAAAAGATTGGTTAGAAACCCTAATTGAAAGATTATGTGTAAGGAGGACGAAAATAACCTAAATGTTCATCCAATGACACAAAACACCTATTGGATGCACAAGATTGGTTAAAAACACTAATTGGATAAGATTAAGCCTAAGGAGGACGAAAATGACCTAAATATTCATCCAATGACACAAAACACCTATTGGATGCACAAGATTGGTTAAAAACCCTAATTGGATAAGAATTAACCTAAGGAGGACGAAAATGACCTAAATGTTCATCCAATGACACAAAACACCTATTGGATGCACAAGATTGGTTAATAACCCTAATTGGACAAGAATTATCATAGGGAGGACGAAAATGACCAAATTGTTCATCCAATGACACAAAAACACCAATTGGATGCACAAGATTGGTTAGAAACCCTAATTGGACAAGATAAAGTGTAGAGAGAGCGAAAATGACCTAAATGTTCATCCAATGACACAAGATACCTATTGGATGCACCAGATTGGTTAAACACCCTAATTGGACAAGATTAAGTGTAGGGAGGACGAAAATGACCTAAATATTCATCTAATGACACAAAACACCTATTGGATGCACAAGATTGGTTAAAAACCCTAATTGGACATGATTAAGTGTAGGGAGGACGAAATTGACCTAAATGTTCATCCAATGACACAAAACACTTATTGGATGCACAAGATTGGTTAAAAACCCTAATTGGATAAGAATTAGCCTTGGGAGGACGAAAATGACCTAAGTGTTCATCCAATGACACAAAACACCTATTGGATGCACAAGATTGGTTAAAAACCCTAATTGGACAAGAATTATCATAGGGAGAACGAAAATAACCTAATTGTTCATCCAATGACACAAAAACACCAATTGGATGCACAAGATTGGTTAGAAACCCTAATTGGACAAGATAAAGTGTAGGGAGGACGAAAATGACCTAAGTGTTCATCCAATGACACAAAACACCTATTGGATGCACAAGATTGGTTAAAAACCCTAATTGGACAAGATTTAGCCTAGGGAGGACGAAAATGACCTAATTGTTCATCCAATAACACAAAATCACCTATTGGATGCACAAGATTGGTTAGAAACCCTAATTGAACAAGATTAAATGTAGGGAGGACGAAAATGACCTAAATGTTCATCCAATGACACAAAACACCTATTGGATGCACAAGATTGGTTAAAAACCCTAATTGGACAAGAATTAGCCTAGGGAAGACGAAAATGACCTAATTGTTCATCCAATGACACAAAAACACCTATTGGATGCACAAGATTGGTTAAAAACCCTAATTGGACAAGAATTAGCCTAGGTAGGACGAAAAGGACCTACATGTTCATCCAATGACACAAAACACCTATTGGATGCACAAGATTGGTTAAAAACATTAATTGGACAAGAATTAGCCTAGGGAGGACGAAAATGACCTAATTGTTCATCCAATGACACAAAAACACCTATTGGATGCACAAGATTGGTTAGAAACCCTAATTGGACAAGAATTAGCCTAGGGAGGACGAAAATGACCTAATTGTTCATCCAATGACACAAAACACCTATTGGATGCACAAGATTGGTTAAAAACCCTAATTGGACAAGATTAAGTGTAGGGAGGACGAAAATACGAAAATGACCTAAATGTTCTTCCAATGACACAAAACACCTATTGGATGCACAAGATTGGTTAAAAACCCTAATTGGACAAGATTAAGTGTAGGGAGGACGAAAATGACCTAAATGTTCATCCAATGACACAAAACACCTATTGGATGCACAAGATTCGTTAAAAACCCTAATTGGACAAGAATTATCATAGGGAGGACGAAAATGACCTAATTGTTCATCCAATGACACAAAAACACCTATCGGATGCAAAAGATTGGTTAGAAACCCTAATTGAAAGATTAAGTGTAGGGAGGACGAAAATGACCTAAATGTTCATCCAATGACACAAAACACCTATTGGATGCACAAGATTGGTTAAAAACACTAATTGGATAAGAATAAGCCTAAGGAGGACGAAAATGACCTAAATGTTCATCCAATGACACAAAACACCTATTGGATGCACAAGATTGGTTAAAAACCCTAATTGGACAAGAATTATCATAGGGAGGACGAAAATGACCTAATTGTTCATCCAATGACACAAAAACACCAATTGGAAGCACAAGATTGGTTAGAAACCCTAATTGGACAAGATAAAGTGTAGGGAGGACGAAAATGACCTAAGTGTTCATCCAATGACACAAAACAGCTATTGGATGCACAAGATTGGTTAAAAACTCTAATTGGACAAGAATTATCCTAGGGAGGACGAAAATGACCTAATTGTTCATCCAATGACACAAAAACACCTATCGGATGCACAAGATTGGTTAGAAACCCTAATTGAACAAGATTAAGTGTAGGAAGGACGAAAATGACCTAAATGTTCATCCAATGACACAAAACACCTATTGGATGCACAAGATTGGTTAAAAACCCTAATTGGATAAGAATTAGCCTAAGGAGGACGAAAATGACCTAAATGTTCATCCAATGACACAAAACACCTATTGGATGCACAAGATTGGTTAAAAACCCTAATTGGACAAGAATTATCATAGGGAGGACGAAAATGACCTAATTGTTCATCCAATGATACAAAAACACCAATTGGATGCACAAGATTGGTTAGAAACCCTAATTGGACAAGATAAAGTGTAGGGAGGACGAAAATGAGCTAAGTGTTCATCCAATGACACAAAACACCTCTTGGATGCACAAGATTGGTTAAAAACCCTAATTGGACAAGAATTAGCCCAGGGAGCACGAAAATGACCTAATTGTTCATCCAATGACACAAAAACACCTATCGGATGCACAAGATTGGTTAGAAACCCTAATTGAACAAGATTAAGTGTAGGGAGGACGAAAATAACCTAAATGTTCATCCAATGACACAAAACACCTATTGGATGCACAAGATTGGTTAAAAACCCTAATTGGATAAGAATTAGCCTAAGGAGGACGAAAATGACCTAAATGTTCATCCAATGACACAAAACACCTATTGGATGCACAAGATTGGTTAAAAACCCTAATTGGACAAGAATTATCATAGGGAGGACCAAAATGACCTAATTGTTCATCCAATGACACAAAAACACCAATTGGATGCACAAGATTGGTTAGAAACCCTAATTGGAAAAGATAAAGTGTAGGGAGGACGAAAATAACCTAAAATGTTCATCCAATGACACAAAACACCTATTGGATGCACAAGATTGGTTAAAAACCCTAATTGGACAAGAATTATCATAGGGAGGACGAAAATGACCTAATTGTTCATCCAATGACACAAAAACACCAATTGGATGCACAAGATTGGTTAGAAACCCTAATTGGACAAGATTTAGCCTAGGGAGGACGAAAATGACCTAATTGTTCATCCAATGACACAAAAACACCTATTGGATGCACAAGATTGGTTAGAAACCATAATTGAACAAGATTAAATGTAGGGAGGACGAAAATGACCTAAGTGTTCATCCAATGAGACAAGACACCTATTGGATGCACAAGATTGGTTAAAAACCCTAATTGGGCAAGAATTAGCCTAGGGAGGACGAAAATGACCTAATTGTTCATCCAATGACACAAAAACACCTATCGGATGCACAAGATTGGTTAGAAACCCTAATTGAACAAGATTAAATGTAGGGAGGACGAAAATGACCTAAATGTTCATCCAATGACACAAAACACCTATTGGATACACAAGATTGGTTAAAAACCCTAATTGGACAAGAATTAGCCTAGGGAGGACGAAAATGACCTAATTGTTCATCCAATGACACAAACACACCTATTGGATGCACAAGATTGGTTAGAAACCCTAATTGGACAAGATAAAGTGTAGGGAGGACGAAAATGACCTAAATGTTCATCCAATGACACAAAACACCTATTGGATGCACAAGATTGGTTAAAAACCCTAATTGGACAAGATTTAGCCTGGGGAGGACGAAAATGACCTAATTGTTCATCCAATGACACAAAAACACCTATCGGATGCACAAGATTGGTTAGAAACCCTAATTGAACAAGATTAAGTGTAGGGAGGACGAAAATGACCTAAATGTTCATCCATTGACACAAAACACCTATTGGATGCACAAGATTGGTTAAAAACCCTAATTGGATAAGAATTAGCCTAAGGAGGACGAAAATGACCTAAATGTTCATCCAATGACACAAAACACCTATTGGATGCACAAGATTGGTTAAAAACCCTAATTGGATAAGAATTAGCCTAAGGAGGACGAAAATGACCTAAATGTTCATCCAATGACACAAAACACCTATTGGATGCACAAGATTGGTTAAAAACCCTAATTGGACAAGAATTATCATAGGGAGGACGAAAATGACCTAATTGTTCATCCAATGACACAAAAACACCTATCGGATGCACAGGATTGGTTAGAAACCCTAATTGAACAAGATTAAGTGTAGGGAGGACGAAAATGACCTAAATGTTCATCCAATGACACAAAACACCTATTGGATGCACAAGATTGGTTAAAAACCCTAATTGGATAAGAATTAGCCTAAGGAGGACGAAAATGACCTAAATGTTCATCCAATGACACAAAACACCTATTGGATGCACAAGATTGGTTAAAAACCCGAATTGGACAAGAATTATCATAGGGAAGACGAAAATGACCTAATTGTTCATCCAATGACACAAAAACACCAATTGGATGCACAAGATTGGTTAGAAACCCTAATTGGAAAAGATAAAGTGTAGGGAGGACGAAAATGACCTAAAATGTTCATCCAATGACACAAAACACCTATTGGATGCACAAGATTGGTTAAAAACCCTAATTGGAGAAGATTAAGTTTAGGGAGGACGAAAATGACCTAAATGTTCATCCAATGACACAAAAACACCTATCGGATGCACAAGATTGGTTAGAAACCCTAATTGAACAAGATTAAGTGTAGGGAGGATGAAAATGACCTAAATGTTCATCCAATGACACAAAACACCTACTAGATGCACAAGATTGGTTAAAAACCCTAAGTGGATAAGAATTAGAATAAGGAGGACGAAAATGACCTAAATGTTCATCCAATGACACAAAACACCTATTGGATGCACAACATTGGTTAAAAACCCTAATTGGACAAGAATTATCATAGGGAGGACGAAAATGACCTAATTGTTCATCCAATGACACAAAAACACCAATTGGATGCACAAGATTGGTTAGAAACCCTAATTGGACAAGATAAAGTGTAGGGAGGACGAAAATGACCTAAGTGTTCATCCAATGACACAAAACACCTATTGGATGCACAAGATTGGTTAGAAACCCTAATTGAACAAGATTAAGTGTAGGGAGGACGAAAATGACCTAAATGTTCATCCAATGACACAAAACACCTACTGGATGCACAAGATTGGTTAAAAACCCTAATTGGATAAGAATTAGCATAAGGAGGACGAAAATGCCCTACATGTTTATCCAATGACACAAAACACCTATTGGATGCACAATATTGGTTAAAAACCCTAATTGGACAAGAATTATCATAGGGAGGCCGAAAATGACCTAATTGTTCATCCAATGACACAAAAACACCAATTGGATGCACAAGATTGGTTAGAAACCCTAATTGGACAAGATAAAGTGTAGGGAGGACGAAAATGACCTAAGTGTTCATCCAATGACACAAAACACCTATTGGATGCACAAGATTGGTTAAAAACCCTAATTGGACAAGATTTAGCCTAGGGAGGACGAAAATGACCTAATTGTTCATCCAATGACACAAAAACACCTATTGGATGCACAAGATTGGTTAGAAACCCTAATTGAACAAGATTAAATGTAGGGAGGACGAAAATGACCTAAATGTTCATCCAATGACACAAAACACCTATTGGATGCACAAGATTGGTTAAAAACCCTAATTGGACAAGATTTAGCCTGGGGAGGACGAAAATAACCTAATTGTTCATCCAACGACACAAAAACACCTATTGGATGCACAAGATTGGTTAGAAACCCTAATTGGACAAGATAAAGTGTAGGGAGGACGAAAATGACCTAAAGTGTTCATCCAATGACACAAAACACCTATTGGATGCACAAGATTGGTTAAAAACCCTAATTGGACAAGAATTAGCCTAGAGAGGACGAAAATGACCTAATTGTTCATCCAATGACACAAAAACACCTATTGGATGCACAAGATTGGTTAGAAACCCTAATTGAACAAGATTAAATGTAGGGAGGACGAAAATGACCTAAATGTTCATCCAATGACACAAAACACCTATTGGATGCACAAGATTGGTTAAAAACCCTAATTGGACAAGATTTAGCCTGGGGAGGACGAAAATGACCTAATTGTTCATCCAATGACACAAAAACACCTATCGGATGCACAAGATTGGTTTGAAACCCTAATTGAACAAGATTAAGTATAGGGAGGACGAAAATGACCTAAATGTTCATCCAATGACACAAAACACCTATTGGATGCACAAGATTGGTTAAAAACCCTAATTGGACAAGAATTATCATAGGGAGGACGAAAATGACCTAATTGTTCATCCAATGACACAAAAACACCTATCGGATGCAAAAGATTGGTTAGAAACCCTAATTGAAAGATTATGTGTAAGGAGGACGAAAATTACCTAAATGTTTATCCAATAACACAAAACACCTATTGGATGCACAAGATTGGTTAAAAACACTAATTGGATAAGATTAAGCCTAAGGAGGACGAAAATGACCTAAATGTTCATCCAATGACACAAAACACCTATTGGATGCACAAGATTGGTTAAAAACCCTAATTGGACAAGAATTATCATAGGGAGGACGAAAATGACCTAATTGTTCATCCAATGACACAAAAACACCAATTGGATGCACAAGATTGGTTAGAAACCCTAATTGGACAAGATAAAGTGTAGGGAGGACGAAAATGACCTAAGTGTTCATCCAATGACACAAAACACCTATCGGATGCACAAGATTGGTTAGAAACCCTAATTGAACAAGATTAAGTGTAGGGAGGACGAAAATAACCTAAATGTTCATCCAATGACACAAAACACCTATTGGATGCACAAGATTGGTTAAAAACCCTAATTGGACAAGATTAAGTTTAGGGAGGACGAAAATGACCTAAATGTTCATCCAATGACACTAAACACCTACTGGATGCACAAGATTGGTTAAAAACCCTATTTGGACAAGATAAAGTGTAGGGAGGACGAAAATGACCTAAGTGTTCATCCAATGACACAAAACACCTATTGGATGCACAAGATTGGTTAAAAACCCTAATTGGACAAGAATTATCATAGGGAGGACGAAAATGACCTAATTGTTCATCCAATGACACAAAAACACCTATCGGATGCAAAAGATTGGTTAGAAACCCTAATTGAAAGATTATGTGTAAGGAGGACGAAAATAACCTAAATGTTCATCCAATGACACAAAACACCTATTGGATGCACAAGATTGGTTAAAAACACTAATTGGATAAGATTAAGCCTAAGGAGGACGAAAATGACCTAAATGTTCATCCAATGACACAAAACACCTATTGGATGCACAAGATTGGTTAAAAACCCTAATTGGACAAGAATTATCATAGGGAGGACGAAAATGACCTAATTGTTCATCCAATGACACAAAAACACCTATTGGATGCAAAAGATTGGTTAGAAACCCTAATTGAAAGATTATGTGTAAGGAGGACGAAAATAACCTAAATGTTCATCCAATGACACAAAACACCTATTGGATGCACAAGATTGGTTAAAAACACTAATTGGATAACATTAAGCCTAAGGAGGACGAAAATGACCTAAATGTTCATCCAATGACACAAAACACCTATTGGATGCACAAGATTGGTTAAAAACCCTAATTGGACAAGAATTATCATAGGGAGGACGAAAATGACCTAATTGTTCATCCAATGACACAAAAACACCAATTGGATGCACAAGATTGGTTAGAAACCCTAATTGGACAAGATTTAGCCTAGGGAGGACGAAAATGACCAAATTGTTCATCCAATGACACAAAAACACCTATTGGATGCACAAGATTGGTTAGAAACCCTAATTGAACAAGATTAAATGTAGGGAGGACGAAAATGACCTAAGTGTTCATCCAATGATACAAGACACCTATTGGATGCACAAGATTGGTTAAAAACCCTAATTGGGCAAGAATTAGCCTAGGGAGGACGAAAATGACCTAATTGTTCATCCAATGACACAAAAGCACCTATTGGATGCACAAGAT
>JBBPBS010000316.1:989817-1009523 GCA_037974835.1 Cicer judaicum | reverse complement strand
TTCATCCAATGACACAAAACACCTATTGCATGCACAAGATTGGTTAAAAACCCTAATTGGACAAGATTGAGTGTAGGGAGGATGAAAATGTCCTAAATGTTCATCCAATGACACAAAACACCTATTGCATGCACAAGATTGGTTAGAAACCGTAATTGGACAAGATTAAGTGTAGGGAGGACGAAAATCGTCTAAATATTGATCCAATGACACAAAAACACCTATTAGATGCACAAGATTAGTTAAAAACCCTAATTGGAAAAGATTTAGCCTAGGGAGGACGAAAATGACCTAATTGTTCATCCAATGACACAAAAACACCCATTGGATGCACAAGATTGGTTAAAAACCTTAATTGGACAACATTAAGTGTAGGGAGAACGAAAATGACCTAAATGTTCATCCAATGACACAAAACACCTATTGCATGCACAAGATTGGTTAAAAACCCTAATTGGACAAGATTGAGTGTAGGGAGGATGAAAATGTCCTA
Source organism: Cicer judaicum (assembly GCA_037974835.1). NCBI lineage: Eukaryota > Viridiplantae > Streptophyta > Magnoliopsida > Fabales > Fabaceae > Cicer > Cicer judaicum. Next base: position 1,009,030 of record JBBPBS010000316.1, on the reverse strand, counting down.
AATGTTCATCCAATGACACAAAACACCTATTGCATGCACAAGATTGGTTAGAAACCGTAATTGGACAAGATTAAGTGTAGGGAGGACGAAAATCGTCTAAATATTGATCCAATGACACAAAAACACCTATTAGATGCACAAGATTAGTTAAAAACCCTAATTGGAAAAGATTTAGCCTAGGGAGGACGAAAATGACCTAATTGTTCATCCAATGACACAAAAACACCCATTGGATGCACAAGATTGGTTAAAAACCCTAATTGGACAAGATTAAGTGTAGGGAGAACGAAAATGACCTAAATGTTCATCCAATGACACAAAACACCTATTGCATGCACAAGATTGGTTAAAAAACCTAATTGGACAAGAATTAGCCTAGGGTGGACGAAAATGACCTAAATGTTCATCCAATGACACAAAACACCTATTGGATGCACAAGATTGGTTAAAAACCCAAATTGGACAATATTAAGTGTAGGGGGGACGAAAATGACCTAATTGTTCATCCAATGATACAAAAACACCAATTGGATGCACAAGATGTGTTTGAAACCCTAATTGGACAAGATAAAGTGTAGGGAGGACGAAAATGACCTAAATGTTCATCCAATGACACAAAACACCTATTGGATGCACAAGATTGGTTAAAAACCCTAATTGGACAAGAATTAGGCTACGGTGGACGAAAATGACCTAAATGTTCATCCAATGACACAAAACACCTATCGGATGCACAAGATAGGTTAGAAACCCTAATTGGACAAGATAAAGTGTAGGGAGAGCGAAAATGACCTAAATGTTCATCCAATGACACAAGATACCTATTGGAGGCACCAGATTGGTTAAACACCCTAATTGGACAAGATTAAGTGTAGGGAGGACAAAAATTACCTAAATATTCATCTAATGACGCAAAACACCTATTGGATGCACAAGATTGGTTAAAAACCCTAATTCGACAAGATTAAGTGTAGGGAGGACGAAATTGACCTAAATGTTCATCCAATAACACAAAACACTTATTGGATGCACAAGATTGGTTAAAAACCCTAATTGGATAAGAATTACTCTTGGGAGGACGAAAATGACCTAAGTGTTTATCCAATGACACAAAACACCTATTGGATGCACAAGATTGGTTAAAAACCCTAATTGGACAAGAATTATCATAGGGAGGACGAAAATAACCTAATTGTTCATCCAATGACACAAAAACACCAATTGGATGCACAAGATTGGTTAGAAACTTTAATTGGACAAGACAAAGTGTAGGGAGTACGAAAATGACCTAAGTGTTCATCCAATGACACAAAACACCTATTGGATGCACAAGATTGGTTCAAAACCCTAATTGGGCAAGAATTAGCTTAGCGAGGACGAAAATGACCTAATTGTTCATCCAATGACACAAAAACACCAATTGGATGCACAAGATTGGTTAGAAACCCTAATTGGACAAGATAAAGTGTAGGGAGGACGAAAATGACCTAATTGTTCATCCAATGACACAAAAACACCTATCGGATGCACAAGATTGGTTAGAAACCCTAATTGAACAAGATTAAATGTAGGGAGGACGAAAATGACCTAAATGTACATCCAATGACAAAAAACACCTATTGGATGCACAAGATTGGTTAAAAACCCTAATTGGATAAGATTAAGTGTAGGGAGGACGAAAATGACCTAAATGTTCATCCAATGAGACAAAAGACCTATTGGATGCACAAGATTGGTTAAAAACCCTAATTGGATAAGAATTAGCCTAAGGAGGATGAAAATGACCTAAATGTTCATCCAATGACACAAAACACCTATTGGATGCACAAGATTGGTTAAAAACCCTAATTGGACAAGAATTAGCATAGGGAGGACGAAAATGACCTAATTGTTCATCCAATGACACAAAACACCTATTGGATGCACAAGATTGGTTAAAAACCCTAATTGGACAAGATTAAGTTTAGGGAGGACGAAAATGACCTAAATGTTCATCCAATGACACAAAACACCTACTGGATGCACAAGATTGGTTAAAAACCCTAATTGGATAAGAATTAGCCTAAGGAGGACGAAAATGACCTAAATGTTCATCCAATGACACAAAACACCTATTGGATGCACAAGATTGGTTAAAAACCCTAATTGGACAAGAATTATCATACGGAGGACGAAAATGACCTAATTGTTCATCCAATGACTCAAAAACACCAATTGGATGCACAAGATTGGTTAAAAACCCTAATTGGACAAGATAAAGTGTAGGGAGGACGAAAATGACCTAAGTGTTCATCCAATGACACAAAACACCTATTGGATGCACAAGATTGGTTAGAAACCCTAATTGAACAAGATTAAGTGTAGGGAGGACGAAAATGACCTAAATGTTCATCCAATGACACACAACACCTATTGGATTCACAAGATTGGTTAAAAACCCTAATTGGATAAGAATTAGCCTAAGGAGGACGAAAATGACCTAAATGTTCATCCAATGACACAAAACACCTATTGGATGCACAAGATTGGTTAAAAACCCTAATTGGACAAGAATTATCATAAGGAGGACGAAAATGACCTAATTGTTCATCCAATGACACAAAAACACCTATCGGATGCACAAGATTGGTTAGAAACCCTAATTGAACAAGATTAAGTGTAGGGAGGACGAAAATGACCTAAATGTTCATCCAATGACACAAAACACGTATTGGATTGACAAGATTCGTTAAAAACCCTAATTGGACAAGAATTATCATAGGGAGGACGAAAATGACCTAATTGTTCATCCAATGACACAAAAACACCAATTGGATGCACAAGATTGGTTAGAAACCCTAATTGGACAAGATAAAGTGTAGGGAGGACGAAAATGAACTAAGTGTTCATCCAATGACACAAAACACCTATTGGATGCACAAGATTGGTTAAAAACCCTAATTGGACAAGATTTAGCCTAGGGAGGACGAAAATGACCTAATTGTTCATCCAAGGACACAAAAACACGTATTGGATGCACAAGATTGGTTAGAAACCCTAATTGAACAAGATTAAATGTAGGGAGGACGAAAATGACCTAAATGTTCATCCAATGACACAAAACACCTATTGGATGCACAAGATTGGTTAAAAACCCTAATTGGACAAGATTTAGCCTGGGGAGGACGAAAATGACCTAATTGTTCATCCAATGACACAAAAACACCTATCGGATGCACAAGATTGGTTAGAAACCCTAATTGAACAAGATTAAGTGTAGGGAGGACGAAAATGACGTAAATGTTCATCCAATGACAAAAAACACCTATTGGATGCACAAGATTGGATAAAAACCCTAATTGGACAAGAATTATCATAAGGAGGACGAAAATGACCTAATTGTTCATCCAATGACACAAAAACACCTATCGGATGCAAAAGATTGGTTAGAAACCCTAATTGAAAGATTAAGTGTAGGGAGGACGAAAATTACCTAAATGTTCATCCAATGACACAAAACACCTATTGGATGCACAAGATTGGTTAAAAACCCTAATTGGACAAGAATTATCATAGGGAGGACGAAAATGACCTAATTGTTCATCCAATGACACAAAAACACCTATCGGATGCACAAGATTGGTTAGAAACCCCAATTGAACAAGATTAAGTGTAGGGAGGACGAAAATGACCTAAATGTTCATCCAATGACACAAAACACCTATTGGATGCACAAGATTGGTTAAAAACCCTAATTGGACATGAATTATCATAGAGAGGACGAAAATGACCTAATTGTTCATCAAATGACACAAAAACACCTATCGGATGCAAAAGATTGGTTAGAAACCCTAATTGAAAGATTAAGTGTAGGGAGGACGAAAATTACCTAAATGTTCATCCAATGACACAAAACACCTATTGGATGCACAAGATTGGTTAAAAACCCTAATTGGACAAGAATTATCATAGGGAGGACGAAAATGACCTAATTGTTCATCCAATGACACAAAAACACCAATTGGATGCACAAGATTGGTTAGAAACCCTAATTGGACAAGATAAACTGTAGGGAGGACGAAAATGATCTAAGTGTTCATCCAATGACACAAAACACCTATTGGATGCACAAGATTGGTTAAAAACCCTAATTGGACAAGAATTAGCCTAGGGAGGACGAAAATGACCTAATTGTTCATCCAATGACACAAAAACACCTATCGGATGCACAGGATTGGTTAGAAACCCTAATTGAACAAGATTAAGTGTAGGGAGGACGAAAATGACCTAAATGTTCATCCAATGACACAAAACACCTATTGGATGCACAAGATTGGTTAAAAACCCTAATTGGACAAGAATTAGCCTAGGGAGGACGAAAATGACCTAAGTGTTCATCCAATGACACAAAACACCTATTGGATGCACAAGATTGGTTAAAAACCCTAATTGGGCAAGAATTAGCCTATGGTGGACGAAAATGACCTAATTGTTCATCCAATGACACAAAAACACCTATCGGATGCACAAGATTCGTTAGAAACCCTAATTGAACAAGATTAAATGTAGGGAGGACGAAAATGACCTAAATGTTCATCCAATGACACCAAACACCTATTGGATGCACAAGATTTGTTAGAAACCCTAATTGAACAAGATTAAGTGTAGGGAGGACGAAAATGACCTAAATGTTCATCCAATGACACAAAACACCTATTGGATGCACAAGATTGGTTAAAAACCCTAGTTGGATAAGAATTAGCCTAAGGAGGATGAAAATGACCAAAATGTTCATCCAATGACACAAAACACCTATTGGATGCACAAGATTGGTTAAAAACCCTAATTGGACAAGAATTATCATAGGGAGGACGAAAATGACCTAATTGTTCATCCAATGACACAAAAACACCAATTGGATGCACAAGATTGGTTAGAAACCCTAATTGGACAAGATTTAGCCTAGGGAGGACGAAAATGACCTAATTGTTCATCCAATGACACAAAAACACCTATTGGATGCACAAGATTGGTTAGAAACCATAATTGAACAAGATTAAATGTAGGGAGGACGAAAATGACCTAAGTGTTCATCCAATGAGACAAGACACCTATTGGATGCACAAGATTGGTTAAAAACCCTAATTGGGCAAGAATTAGCCTAGGGAGGACGAAAATGACCTAATTGTTCATCCAATGACACAAAAACACCTATCGGATGCACAAGATTGGTTAGAAACCCTAATTGAACAAGATTAAATGTAGGGAGGACGAAAATGACCTAAATGTTCATCCAATGACACAAAACACCTATTGGATACACAAGATTGGTTAAAAACCCTAATTGGACAAGAATTAGCCTAGGGAGGACGAAAATGACCTAATTGTTCATCCAATGACACAAAAGCACCTATTGGATGCACAAGATTGGTTAAAAACCCTAATTGAACAAGATTTAGCCTAGGGAAGACGAAAATGACCTAATTGTTCATCCAATCACACAAAAACACCCATTGGATGCACAAGATTGGTTAAAAACCCTAATTGGACAAGAATGAGTGTAGGGAGGACGAAAATGTCCTAAATGTTCATCCAATGACACAAAACACCTATTGGATGCACAAGATTGGTTAGAAACCGTAATTGGACAAGATTAAGTGTAGGGAGGACGAAAATCGTCTAAATATTGATCCAATGACACAAAAACACCTATTAGATGCACAAGATTAGTTAAAAACCCTAATTGGAAAAGATTTAGCCTAGGGAGGACGAAAATGACCTAATTGTTCATCCAATGACACAAAAACACCCATTGGATGCACAAGATTGGTTAAAAACCCTAATTGGACAAGATTAAGTGTAGGGAGAACGAAAATGACCTAAATGTTCATCCAATGACACAAAACACCTATTGGATGCACAAGATTGGTTAAAAAACCTAATTGGACAAGAATTAGCCTAGGGTGGACGAAAATGACCTAAATGTTCATCCAATGACACAAAACACCTATTGGATGCACAAGATTGGTTAAAAACCCAAATTGGACAATATTAAGTGTAGGGGGGACGAAAATGACCTAATTGTTCATCCAATGATACAAAAACACCAATTGGATGCACAAGATTGGTTTGAAACCCTAATTGGACAAGATAAAGTGTAGGGAGGACGAAAATGACCTAAATGTTCATCCAATGATACAAAACACCTATTGGATGCACAAGATTGGTTAAAAACCCTAATTGGACAAGAATTAGCCTAGGGTGGACGAAAATGACCTAAATGTTCATCCAATGACACAAAACACCTATCGGATGCACAAGATAGGTTAGAAACCCTAATTGGACAAGATAAAGTGTAGGGAGAGCGAAAATGACCTAAATGTTCATCCAATGACACAAGATAAGAATTACTCTTGGGAGGACAAAAATGACCTAATTGTTCATCCAATGACACAAAAACACCTATCGGATGCACAAGATTGGTTAGAAACCCCAATTGAACAAGATTAAGTGTAGGGAGGACGAAAATGACCTAAATGTTCATCCAATGACACAAAACACCTATTGGATGCACAAGATTGGTTAAAAACCCTAATTGGACATGAATTATCATAGAGAGGACGAAAATGACCTAATTGTTCATCAAATGACACAAAAACACCTATCGGATGCAAAAGATTGGTTAGAAACCCTAATTGAAAGATTAAGTGTAGGGAGGACGAAAATTACCTAAATGTTCATCCAATGACACAAAACACCTATTGGATGCACAAGATTGGTTAAAAACCCTAATTGGACAAGAATTATCATAGGGAGGACGAAAATGACCTAATTGTTCATCCAATGACACAAAAACACCAATTGGATGCACAAGATTGTTTAGAAACCCTAATTGGACAAGATAAAGTGTAGGGAGGACGAAAATGACCTATGTGTTCATCCAATGAGACAAAACACCTATTGGATGCACAAGGTTGGTTAAAAACCCTAATTGGGCAAGAATTAGCCTAGGGAGGACGAAAATGACCTAATTGTTCATCCAATGACACAAAAGCACCTATTGGATGCACAAGATTGGTTAAAAACCCTAATTGGACAAGATTAAGTGTAGGGAGGACGAAAATTACCTAAATGTTCATCCAATGACACAAAACACCTATTGGATGCACAAGATTGGTTAGAAACCCTAATTGAACAAGGTTAAGTGTAGGGAGGACGAAAATGACCTAAATGTTCATCCAATGACACCAAACACCTATTGGATGCACAAGATTGGTTAAAAACCCTAACTGGATAAGAATTAGCCTAAGGAGGATGAAAATGACCTAAATGTTCATCCAATGACACAAAACACCTATTGGATGCACAAGATTGGTTAAAAACCCTAATTGGACAAGATTTAGCCTAGGGAGGACGAAAATGACCTAATTGTTCATCCAAGGACACAAAAACACCTATTGGATGCACAAGATTGGTTAAAAACCCTAATTGGACAAGAATTATCATAGGGAGGACGAAAATGACATAATTGTTCATCCAATGACACAAAAACACCAATTGGATGCACAAGATTGGTTAGAAACCCTAATTGGACAAGATAAAGTGTAGGGAGGACGAAAATGACCTAAGTGTTCATCCAATGACACAAAACACCTATTGGATGCACAAGATTGGTTAAAAACCCTAATTGGAAAAGAATTAGCCTAGGGTGGACGAAAATGACCTAAATGTTCATCCAATGACACAAAACACCTATCGGATGCACAAGATTGGTTAGAAACCCTAATTGAACAAGATTAAGTGTAGGGAGGACGAAAATGACCTAAATGTTCATCCAATGACACAAAACACCTATTGGATGCACAAGATTGGTTAAAAACCCTAATTGGACAAGAATTAGCCTAGGGAGGACGAAAATGACCTAAGTGTTCATCCAATGACACAAAACACCTATTGGATGCACAAGATTGGTTAAAAACCCTAATTGGGCAAGAATTAGCCTAGGGTGGACGAAAATGACCTAATTGTTCATCCAATGACACAAAAACACCTATCGGATGCACAAGATTCGTTAGAAACCCTAATTGAACAAGATTAAATGTAGGGAGGACGAAAATGACCTAAATGTTCATCCAATGACACAAAACACCTATTGGATGCACAAGATTTGTTAGAAACCCTAATTGAACAAGATTAAGTGTAGGGAGGACGAAAATGACCTAAATGTTCATCCAATGACACAAAACACCTATTGGATGCACAAGATTGGTTAAAAACCCTAATTGGATAAGAATTAGCCTAAGGAGGACGAAAACGACCTAAATGTTCATCCAATGACACAAAAACACCAATTGGATGCACAAGATTGGTTAGAAACCCTAATTGAACAAGATTAAGTGTAGGGAGGACGAAAATGACCTAACTGTTCATCCAATGACACAAAACACCTATTGGATGCACAAGATTGGTTAAAAACCCTAATTGGACAAGAATTAGCCTAGGGAGGACGAAAATGACCTAATTGTTCATCCAATGACACAAAAACACCTGTCGGATGCACAAGATTGGTCAGAAATCCTAATTGAACAAGATTAAGTGTAGGGAGGACGAAAATGACCTAAATGTTCATCCAATGACACAAAACACCTATTGGATGCACAAGATTGCTTAAAAACCCTAATTGGACAAGAATTATCATAGGGAGGACGAAAATGACCTAATTGTTCATCCAATGACACAAAAACACCAATTGGAAGCACAAGATTGGTTAGAAACCCTAATTGGACAAGATAAAGTGTATGAAGGACGAAAATGACCTAAGTGTTCATCCAATGACACAAAACACCTATTGGATGCACAAGATTGGTTAAAAACCCTAATTGGACAAGAATTAGCCTAGGGAGGACGAAAATGACCTAATTGTTCATCCAATGACACAAAAACACCTGTCGGATGCACAAGATTGGTCAGAGACCCTAATTGAACAAGATTAAGTGTAGGGAGAACGAAAATGACCTAAATGTTCATCCAATGACACAAAACACCTATTGGATGCACAAGATTGGTTAAAAACCCTAATTGGATAAGAATTAGCCTACGGAGGACGAAAATGACCTAAATGTTCATCCAATGACACAAAACACCTATTGGATGCACAAGATTGGTTAAAAACCCTAATTGGACAAGAATTATCATAGGGAGGACGAAAATGACCTAATTGTTCATCCAATGACACAAACACACCAATTGATTGCGCAAGATTGGTTAGAAACCCTAATTGGACAAGATTAAGTGTAGGGACGACGAAAATGACCTAAATGTTCATCCAATGACACAAAACACCTATTGGATGCACAAGATTGGTTAAAAACCGTAATTGGATAAGATTAAGTTTAGGGAGGACGAAAATGACATAAATATTCATCCAATGACACAACACACCTATTGAATGAACAAGATTGGTTAAAAACCCTAATTGAACAAGATTAAGTGTAGGGAGGACGAAAATGACCTAAATGTTCATCCAAGGACACAAAACACCTACTGGATGAACAAGATTGGTTAAAAACCCTAATTGGATAAGAAATAGAATAAGGAGGACGAAAATGACCTAAATGTTCATCCAATGACACAAAACACCTATTGGATGCACAAGATTGGTTAAAAACCCTAATTGGACAAGAATTATCATAGGGAGGACGAAAATGACCTAATTGTTCATCCAATGACACAAAAACACCAATTGGATGCACAAGATTGGTTAGAAACCCTAATTGGACAAGATAAAGTGTAGGGAGGACGAAAATGACCTAAGTGTTCATCCAATGACACAAAACACCTATTGGATGCACAAGATTGCTTAAAAACCCTAATTGGACAAGATTAAGTTTAGGGAGGACGAAAATGACCTAATTGTTGATCCAAAAACACAAAAACACCAATTGGATGCACAAGATTGGTTAGAAACCCTAATTGGACAAGATAAAGTGTAGGGAGGACGAAAATGACCTAAGTGTTCATCCAATGACACCAAACAGCTATTGGATGCACAAGATTGGTTAAAAACCCTAATTGGACAAGAATTAGCATAGGGAGGACGAAAATGACCTAATTGTTCATCCAATGACACAAAAACACCAATTGGATGCACAAGATTGGTTAGAAACCCTAATTGGACAAGATAAAGTGTAGGGAGGACGAAAATGACCTAAGTGTTCATCCAATGACACAAAACACCTATTGGATGCACAAGATTGGTTAAAAACCCTAATTGGGCAAGAATTAGCCTAGGGAGGACGAAAATGACCTAATTGTTCATCCAATGAGACAAAACACCTATTGGATGCACAAGATTGGTTAAAAACCTTAATTGGACAAGAATTATGATAGGGAGGACGAAAATGACCTAATTGTTCATCCAATGACACAAAAACACCAATTGGATGCACAAGATTGGTTAGAAACCCTAATTGGACAAGATAAAGTGTAGGGAGGACGAAAATGACCTAAGTGTTCATCCAATGACACAAAACACCTATTGGATGCACAAGATTGGTTAAAAACCCTAATTGGGCAAGAATTAGCCTAGGGAGGACGAAAATGACCTAATTGTTCATCCAATGACACAAAAACACCTATCGGATGCACAAGATTCGTTAGAAACCCTAATTGAACAAGATTAAATGTAGGGAGGACGAAAATGACCTAAATGTTCATCCAATGACACAAAACACCTATTGGATGCACAAGATTTGTTAGAAACCCTAATTGAACAAGATTAAGTGTAGGGAGGACGAAAATGACCTAAATGTTCATCCAATGACACAAAACACCTATTGGATGCACAAGATTGGTTAAAAACCCTAGTTGGATAAGAATTAGCCTAAGGAGGATGAAAATGACCTAAATGTTCATCCAATGACACAAAACACCTATTGGATGCACAAGATTGGTTAAAAACCCTAATTGGACAAGAATTATCATAGGGAGGACGAAAATGACCTAATTGTTCATCCAATGACACGAAAACACCAATTGGATGCACAAGATTGGTTAGAAACCCTAATTGGACAAGATAAAGTGTAGGGAGGACGAAAATGACCTAAGTGTTCATCCAATGACACAAAAACACCTATTGGATGCACAAGATTGGTTAAAAACCCTAATTGGACAAGAATTATCATAGGGAGGACGAAAATGACCTAATTGTTCATCCAATGACACAAAAACACCTATCGGATGCAAAAGATTGGTTAGAAACCCTAATTGAAAGATTATGTGTAAGGAGGACGAAAATAACCTAAATGTTCATCCAATGACACAAAACACCTATTGGATGCACAAGATTGGTTAAAAACACTAATTGGATAAGATTAAGCCTAAGGAGGACGAAAATGACCTAAATGTTCATCCAATGACACAAAACACCTATTGGATGCACAAGATTGGTTAAAAACCCTAATTGGACAAGAATTATCATAGGGAGGACGAAAATGACCTAATTGTTCATCCAATGACACAAAAAACACCTGTCGGATGCACAAGATTGGTCAGAAACCCTAATTGAACAAGATTAAGTGTAGGGAGGACGAAAATGACCTAAATGTTCATCCAATGACACAAAACACCTATTGGATGCACAAGATTGGTTAAAAACCCTAATTTGATAAGAATTAGCCTAAGGAGGATGAAAATGACCTAAATGTTCATCCAATGACACAAAACACCTATTGGATGCACAAGATTGGTTAAAAACCCTAATTGGACAAGAATTATCATAGGGAGGACGAAAATGACCTAATTGTTCATCCAATGACACAAAAACACCAATTGGAAGAACAAGATTGGTTAGAAACCCTAATTGGACAAGATAAAGTGTAGGGAGGACGAAAATGACCTAAGTGTTCATCCAATGAGACAAAACTCCTATTGGATGCACAAGATTGGTTAAAAACCCTAATTGGATAAGAATTATCATAGGGAGGACGAAAATGACCTAATTGTTGATCCAATGACACAAAAACACCAATTGGATGCACAAGATTGGTTAGAAACCCTAATTGAACAAGATTAAGTTTAGGGAGGATGAAAATGACCTAAATGTTCATCCAATGACACAAAACACCTATTGGATGCACAAGATTGGTTAAAAACCCTAATTGGACAAGATTAAGTTTAGGGAGGACGAAAATGACCTAAATATTCATCCAATGACACAACACACCTATTGAATGAACAAGATTGGTTAAAAACCCTAATTGGACAAGATTAAATGTAGGGAGGACGAAAATGACCTAAATGTTCATCCAATTAAACAAAAACACCTATCGGATGCACAAGATTGGTTAGAAACCCTAATTGAACAAGATTAAGTGTAGGGACGACGAAAATGACCTAAATGTTCATCCAATGATACAAAACACCTACTGGATGCACAAGATTGGTTAAAAACCCTAATTGGATAAGAATTAGCATAAGGAGGACGAAAATGACCTAAATGTTCATCCAATGACACAAAACACCTATTGGATGCACAAGATTGGTTAAAAACCCTAATTGGACAAGAATTATCATAAGGAGGACGAAAATGACCTAATTATTCATCCAATGACACAAAAACACCAATTGGATGCACAAGATTGATTAGAAACCCTAATTGAACAAGATTAAGTGTAGGGAGGACGAAAATGACCTAAATGTTCATCCAATGACACAAAACACCTATTGGATGCACACGATTGGTTAAAAACTGTAATTGGATAAGATTAAGTTTAGGGAGGACGAAAATGACATAAATATTCATCCAATGACACAACACACCTATTGAATGAACAAGATTGGTTAAAAACCCTAATTGGACAAGATTAAGTGTAGGGAGGACGAAAATGACCTAAATGTTCATCGAATGACACAAAAACACCTATCGGATGCACAAGATTGGTTAGAAATCCTAATTGAACAAGATTAAGTGTAGGGAAGACGAAAATGACCTAAATGTTCATCCAATGACACAAAACACCTATTGGATGCACAAGATTGGTTAAAAACCCTAATTGGACAAGAATTATCATAGGGAGGACGAAAATGACCTAATTGTTCATCCAATGACACAAAAACACCAATTGGATGCACAAGATTGGTTAGAAACCCTAATTGGACAAGATAAAGTGTAGGGAGGACGAAAATGACCTAAGTGTTCATCCAATGACACAAAACACCTAATGGATGCACAAGATTGGTTAAAAACCCTAATTGGACAAGAATTAGCCTAGGGAGGACGAAAATGACCTAATTGTTCATCCAATGACACAAAAACACCTGTCGGATGCACAAGATTGGTCAGAAACCCTAATTGAACAAGATTTAGTGTAGGGAGGACGAAAATGACCTAAATGTTCATCCAATGACACAAAACACCTATTGGATGCACAAGATTTGTTAAAAACCCTAAATGGATAAGAATTAGCCTAAGGAGGACGAAAATGACCTAAATGTTCATCCAATGACACAAAACACCTATTGGATGCACAAGATTGGTTAAAAACCCTAATTGGACAAGAATTATCATAGGGAGGACGAAAATGACCTAATTGTTCATCCAATGACACAAAAACACCAATTGGATGCACAAGATTGGTTAGAAACCCTAATTGGACAAGATAAAGTGTAGGCAGGACGAAAATGACCTAAGTGTTTATCCAATGACACAAAACACCTATTGGATGCACAAGATTGGTTTAAAACCCTAATTGGACAAGATTTAGCCTAGGGAGGACGAAGATGACCTAATTGTTCATCCAATGACACAAAAACACCTATTGGATGCACAAGATTGGTTAGAAACCCTAATTCAACAAGATTAAATGTAGGGAGGACGAAAATGACCTAAATGTTCATCCAATGACACAAAACACCTATTGGATGCACAAGATTGGTTAAAAACCCTAATTGGACAAGATTTAGCCTGGGGAGGACGAAAATGACCTAATTGTTCATCCAATGACACAAAAACACCTATCGGATGCACAAGATTGGTTTGAAACCCTAATTGAACAAGATTAAGTATAGGGAGGACGAAAATGACCTAAATGTTCATCCAATGACACAAAACACCTATTGGATGCACAAGATTGGTTAAAAACCCTAATTGGACAAGAATTATCATAGGGAGGACGAAAATGACCTAATTGTTCATCCAATGACACAAAAACACCTATCGGATGCAAAAGATTGGTTAGAAACCCTAATTGAAAGATTATGTGTAAGGAGGACGAAAATTACCTAAATGTTTATCCAATAACACAAAACACCTATTGGATGCACAAGATTGGTTAAAAACACTAATTGGATAAGATTAAGCCTAAGGAGGACGAAAATGACCTAAATGTTCATCCAATGACACAAAACACCTATTGGATGCACAAGATTGGTTAAAAACCCTAATTGGACAAGAATTATCATAGGGAGGACGAAAATGACCTAATTGTTCATCCAATGACACAAAAACACCAATTGGATGCACAAGATTTGTGAGAAACCCTAATTGGACAAGATAAAGTGTAGGGAGGACGAAAATGACCAAAGTGTTCATCCAATGACACAAAACTCCTATTGGATGCACAAGATTGGTTAAAAACCCTAATTGGACAAGATTAAGTTTAGGGAGGACGAAAATGACCTAAGTGTTCATCCAATGACACAAAACACCTATTGGATGCACAAGATTGCTTAAAAACCCTAATTGGACAAGATTAAGTTTAGGGAGCACGAAAATGACCTAATTGTTGATCCAAAAACACAAAAACACCAATTGGATGCACAAGATTGGTTAGAAACCCTAATTGGACAAGATAAAGTGTAGGGAGGACGAAAATGACCTAAGTGTTCATCCAATGACACCAAACAGCTATTGGATGCACAAGATTGGTTAAAAACCCTAATTGGACAAGAATTAGCATAGGGAGGACGAAAATGACCTAATTGTTCATCCAATGACACAAAAACACCAATTGGATGCACAAGATTGGTTAGAAACCCTAATTGGACAAGATAAAGTGTAGGGAGGACGAAAATGACCTAAGTGTTCATCCAATGACACAAAACACCTATTGGATGCACAAGATTGGTTAAAAACCCTAATTGGGCAAGAATTAGCCTAGGGAGGACGAAAATGACCTAATTGTTCATCCAATGAGACAAAACACCTATTGGATGCACAAGATTGGTTAAAAACCTTAATTGGACAAGAATTATGATAGGGAGGACGAAAATGACCTAATTGTTCATCCAATGACACAAAAACACCAATTGGATGCACAAGATTGGTTAGAAACCCTAATTGGACAAGATAAAGTGTAGGGAGGACGAAAATGACCTAAGTGTTCATCCAATGACACAAAACACCTATTGGATGCACAAGATTGGTTAAAAACCCTAATTGGGCAAGAATTAGCCTAGGGAGGACGAAAATGACCTAATTGTTCATCCAATGACACAAAAACACCTATCGGATGCACAAGATTCGTTAGAAACCCTAATTGAACAAGATTAAATGTAGGGAGGACGAAAATGACCTAAATGTTCATCCAATGACACAAAACACCTATTGGATGCACAAGATTTGTTAGAAACCCTAATTGAACAAGATTAAGTGTAGGGAGGACGAAAATGACCTAAATGTTCATCCAATGACACAAAACACCTATTGGATGCACAAGATTGGTTAAAAACCCTAATTGGATAAGAATTAGCCTAAGGAGGATGAAAATGACCTAAATGTTCATCCAATGACACAAAACACCTATTGGATGCACAAGATTGGTTAAAAACCCTAATTGGACAAGAATTAGCCTAGGGAGGACGAAAATGACCTAATTGTTCATCCAATGACACAAAAGCACCTATTGGATGCACAAGATTGGTTAAAAACCCTAATTGAACAAGATTTAGCCTAGGGAAGACGAAAATGACCTAATTGTTCATCCAATGACACAAAAACACCCATTGGATGCACAAGATTGGTTAAAAACCCTAATTGGACAAGATTGAGTGTAGGGAGGACGAAAATGTCCTAAATGTTCATCCAATGACACAAAACACCTATTGGATGCACAAGATTGGTTAGAAACCGTAATTGGACAAGATTAAGTGTAGGGAGGACGAAAATCGTCTAAATATTGATCCAATGACACAAAAACACCTATTAGATGCACAAGATTAGTTAAAAACCCTAATTGGAAAAGATTTAGCCTAGGGAGGACGAAAATGACCTAATTGTTCATCCAATGACACAAAACAACCCATTGGATGCACAAGATTGGTTAAAAACCCTAATTGGACAAGATTAAGTGTAGGGAGAACGAAAATGACCTAAATGTTCATCCAATGACACAAAACACCTATTGGATGCACAAGATTGGTTAAAAAACCTAATTGGACAAGAATTAGCCTAGGGTGGACGAAAATGACCTAAATGTTCATCCAATGACACAAAACACCTATTGGATGCACAAGATTGGTTAAAAACCCAAATTGGACAATATTAAGTGTAGGGGGGACGAAAATGACCTAATTGTTCATCCAATGTTACAAAAACACCAATTGGATGCACAAGATTGGTTTGAAACCCTAATTGGACAAGATAAAGTGTAGGGAGGACGAAAATGACCTAAATGTTCATCCAATGATACAAAACACCTATTGGATGCACAAGATTGGTTAAAAACCCTAATTGGACAAGAATTAGCCTAGGGTGGACGAAAATGACCTAAATGTTCATCCAATGACACAAAACACCTATCGGATGCACAAGATAGGTTAGAAACCCTAATTGGACAAGATAAAGTGTAGGGAGAGCGAAAATGACCTAAATGTTCATCCAATGACACAAGATAAGAATTACTCTTGGGAGGACGAAAATGACCTAATTGTTCATCCAATGACACAAAAACACCTATCGGATGCACAAGATTGGTTAGAAACCCCAATTGAACAAGATTAAGTGTAGGGAGGACGAAAATGACCTAAATGTTCATCCAATGACACAAAACACCTATTGGATGCACAAGATTGGTTAAAAACCCTAATTGGACATGAATTATCATAGAGAGGACGAAAATGACCTAATTGTTCATCCAATGACACAAAAACACCTATCGGATGCAAAAGATTGGTTAGAAACCCTAATTGAAAGATTAAGTGTAGGGAGGACGAAAATTACCTAAATGTTCATCCAATGACACAAAACACCTATTGGATGCACAAGATTGGTTAAAAACCCTAATTGGACAAGAATTATCATAGGGAGGACGAAAATGACCTAATTGTTCATCCAATGACACAAAAACACCAATTGGATGCACAAGATTGGTTAGAAACCCTAATTGGACAAGATAAAGTGTAGGGAGGACGAAAATGACCTAAGTGTTCATCCAATGAGACAAAACACCTATTGGATGCACAAGGTTGGTTAAAAACCCTAATTGGGCAAGAATTAGCCTAGGGAGGACGAAAATGACCTAATTGTTCATCCAATGACACAAAAGCACCTATTGGATGCACAAGATTGGTTAAAAACCCTAATTGGACAAGATTAAGTGTAGGGAGGACGAAAATGACCTAAATGTTCATCCAATGACACAAAACACCTATTGGATGCACAAGATTGGTTAGAAACCCTAATTGAACAAGATTAAGTGTAGGGAGGACGAAAATGACCTAAATGTTCATCCAATGACACCAAACACCTATTGGATGCACAAGATTGGTTAAAAACCCTAATTGGATAAGAATTAGCCTAAGGAGGATGAAAATGACCTAAATGTTCATCCAATGACACAAAACACCTATTGGATGCACAAGATTGGTTAAAAACCCTAATTGGACAAGATTAAGCCTAGGGAGGACGAAAATGACCTAATTGTTCATCCAATGACACAAAAACACCCATTGGATGCACAAGATTGGTTAAAAACCCTAATTGGACAAGATTAAGTGTAGGGAGGACGAAAATGACCTAAATGTTCATCCAATGACACAAAACACCTATTGGATGCACAAGATTGGTTAAAAACCCTAATTGGACAAGAATTAGCCTAGGGTGGACGAAAATGACCTAAATGTTCATCCAATGACACAAAACACCTATTGGATGCACAAGATTGGTTAAAAACCCTAATTCGACAAGAATTAGCTTAGGGAGGACGAAAATGACCTAATTGTTCATCCAATGACACTAAAACACCTATTGGAGGAACAAGATTGGTTAGAAACCCTAATTGGACAAGATTTATTGTAGGGAGGACCAAAATGACCTAAATGTTCATCCAATGACACAAAACACCTATGAGATGCACATGATTTGTTAAAAACCTTAATTGGATAAAAATTAGCCTAGGGAGGACGAAAATGGCCCAAATATTGATCCAATTACACAAAACACATATTGGATGCACAAGATTGGTTAAAAACCCTAATTGGACAAGAATTATCCTAGGGAGGACGAAAATGACCTAATTGTTCATCCAATGATACAAAAACACCAATTGGATGCACAAGATTGGTTTGAAACCCTAATTGGACAAGATAAAGTGTAGGGAGGACGAAAATGACCTAAATGTTCATCCAATGATACAAAACACCTATTGGATGCACAAGATTGGTTAAAAACCCTAATTGGACAAGAATTAGCCTAGGGTGGACGAAAATGACCTAAATGTTCATCCAATGACACAAAACACCTATCGGATGCACAAGATAGGTTAGAAACCCTAATTGGACAAGATAAAGTGTAGGGAGAGCGAAAATGACCTAAATGTTCATCCAATGACACAAGATAAGAATTACTCTTGGGAGGACAAAAATGACCTAATTGTTCATCCAATGACACAAAAACACCTATCGGATGCACAAGATTGGTTAGAAACCCCAATTGAACAAGATTAAGTGTAGGGAGGACGAAAATGACCTAAATGTTCATCCAATGACACAAAACACCTATTGGATGCACAAGATTGGTTAAAAACCCTAATTGGACATGAATTATCATAGAGAGGACGAAAATGACCTAATTGTTCATCAAATGACACAAAAACACCTATCGGATGCAAAAGATTGGTTAGAAACCCTAATTGAAAGATTAAGTGTAGGGAGGACGAAAATTACCTAAATGTTCATCCAATGACACAAAACACCTATTGGATGCACAAGATTGGTTAAAAACCCTAATTGGACAAGA
>JBBPBS010000316.1:912378-988690 GCA_037974835.1 Cicer judaicum | reverse complement strand
ACCTGTTGGATGCACCAGATTGGCTAAACACCCAAATTGGACAAGATTAAGTGTAGGGAGGACGAAAATTACCTAAATATTCATCTAATGACACAAAACACCTATTGGATGCACAAGATTGGTTAAAATCCATAATTGGACAAGATTAAGTGTAGGGAGGACGAAATTGACCTAAATGTTCATCCAATGACACAAAACACTTATTGGATGCACAAGATTGGTTAAAAACCCTAATTGGATAAGAATTAGCCTTGGAAGGACGAAAATGACCTAAGTGTTCATCCAATGACACAAAACACCTATTGGATGCACAAGATTGGTTAAAAACCCTAATTGGACAAGAATTAGCCTGGGGAGGACGAAAATGACCTAATTGTTCATCCAATGACACAAAAACACCTATCGGATGCACAAGATTGGTTAGAAACCCTAATTGAAAGATTATGTGTAAGGAGGACGAAAATAACCTAAATGTTCATCCAATGACACAAAACACCTATTGGATGCACAAGATTGGTTAAAAACACTAATTGGATAAGATTAAGCCTAAGGAGGACGAAAATGACCTAAATGTTCATCCAATGACACAAAACACCTATTGGATGCACAAGATTGGTTAAAAACCCTAATTGGACAAGAATTATCATAGGGAGGACGAAAATGACCTAATTGTTCATCCAATGACACAAAAACACCAATTGGATGCACAAGATTGGTTAGAAACCCTAATTGGACAAGATAAAGTGTAGGGAGGACGAAAATGACCTAAGTGTTCATCCAATGACACAAAACACCTATCGGATGCACAAGATTGGTTAGAAACCCTAATTGAACAAGATTAAGTGTAGGGAGGACGAAAATAACCTAAATGTTCATCCAATGACACAAAACACCTATTGGATGCACAAGATTGGTTAAAAACCCTAATTGGATAAGAATTAGCCTAAGGAGGACGAAAATGACCTAAATGTTCATCCAATGACACAAAACACCTATTAGATGCACAAGATTGGTTAAAAACCCTAATTGGACAAGAATTATCATAGGGAGGACGAAAATGACCTAATTGTTCATCCAATGACACAAAAACACCAATTGGATGCACAAGATTGGTTAGAAACCCTAATTGGACAAGATAAAGTGTAGGGAGGACGAAAATGAGCTAAGTGTTCATCCAATGACACAAAACACCTCTTCGATGCACAAGATTGGTTAAAAACCCTAATTGGACAAGAATTAGCCTAGGGAGCACGAAAATGACCTAATTGTTCATCCAATGACACAAAAACACCTATCGGATGCACAAGATTGGTTAGAAACCCTAATTGAACAAGATTAAGTGTAGGGAGGACGAAAATAACCTAAATGTTCATCCAATGACACAAAACACCTATTGGATGCACAAGATTGGTTAAAAACCCTAATTGGATAAGAATTAGCCTAAGGAGAACGAAAATGACCTAAATGTTCATCCAATGACACAAAACACCTATTGGATGCACAAGATTGGTTAAAAACCCTAATTGGACAAGAATTATCATAGGGAGGACAAAAATGACCTAATTGTTCATCCAATGACACAAAAACACC
Organism: Cicer judaicum; assembly: GCA_037974835.1. Classification (NCBI taxonomy): domain Eukaryota; kingdom Viridiplantae; phylum Streptophyta; class Magnoliopsida; order Fabales; family Fabaceae; genus Cicer; species Cicer judaicum. The sequence continues at coordinate 987,100 of JBBPBS010000316.1, read as the reverse complement.
AATTGGATGCACAAGATTGGTTAGAAACCCTAATTGGACAAGATAAAGTGTAGGGAGGACGAAAATGACCTAAGTGTTCATCCAATGACACAAAAGACTTATTGGATGCACAAGATTGGATAAAAACCCTAATTGGACAAGAATTAGCCTAGGGAGGACGAAAATGACCTAATTGTTCATCCAATGACACAAAAACACCTATCGGATGCAAAAGATTGGTTAGAAACCCTAATTGAAAGATTAAGTGTAGGGGGGACGAAAATAACCTAAATGTTCATCCACTGACACAAAACACCTATTGGATGCACAAGATTTGTTAAAAACACTAATTGGATAAGAATTAGCCTAAGGAAGACGAAAATGACCTAAATGTTCATCCAATGACACAAAACACCTATTGGATGCACAAGATTGGTTAAAAACCCTAATTGGACAAGAATTATCATAGGGAGGACGAAAATGACCTAATTGTTCATCCAATGACACAAAAACACCAATTGGATGCACAAGAATGGTTAGAAACCCTAATTGGACAAGATAAAGTGTAGGGAGGACGAAAATGACCTAAATGTTCATCCAATGACACAAAACACCTATTGGATGCACAAGATTGCTTAAAAAACCTAATTGGACAAGATTAAGTTTAGGGAGGACGAAAATGACCTAAATGTTCATCCAATGACACAAAACACCTATTGGATGCACAAGATTGGTTAAAAACCCTAATTGGACAAGATTAAGTTTAGGGAGGACGAAAATGTCCTAAATATTCATCCAATGACACAACACACCTATTGAATGAACAATATTGGTTAAAAACCCTAATTGGACAAGATTAAGTGTAGGGAGGACGAAAATGACCTAAATGTTCATCCAATGACACAAAAACACCTATCGGATGCACAAGATTGGTTAGAAACCCTAATTGAACAAGATGAAGTGTAGGGAGGACGAAAATGACCTAAATGTTCATCCAATGAGACAAAACACCTATTGGATGCACAAGATTGGTTAAAAACCCTAATTGGACCAGAATTATCATAGGGAGGACGAAAATGACCTAATTGTTCATCCAATGACACAAAAACACCAATTGGATGCACAAGATTGGTTAGAAACCCTAATTGGACAAGATAAAGTGTAGGGAGGACGAAAATGACCTAAATGTTCATCCAATGACACAAAACACCTATTGGATGGACAAGATTGCTTAAAAACCCTAATTGGACAAGATTAAGTTTAGGGATTACGAAAATGACCTAAATGTTCATCCAATGACACAAAAACACCTATCGGATGCACAAGATTGGTTAGAAACCCTAATTCAACAAGATTAAGTGTAGGGAGGACGAAAATGACCTAAATGTTCATCCAATGACACAAAACGCCTATTCAATGCACAAGATTGGTTAAAAACCCTAATTGGACAAGATTAAGTTGAGGGAGGACGAAAATGACCTAAATGTTCATCCAATGACACAAAACACCTATTGGATGCACAAGATTGGTTAAAAACCCTAATTGGATAAGAATTAGCCTAAGGAGGACGAAAATGACCTAAATGTTCATCCAATGACACAAAACACCTATTGGATGCACAAGATTGGTTAAAAACCCTAATTGGACAAGAATTAGCCTAGGGAGGAAGAAAATGACCTAATTGTTCATCCAATGACACAAAAACACCTATCGGATGCACAATATTGGGTAGAAACCCTAATTGAACAAGATTAAGTGTAGGGAGGACGAAAATGACCTAAATGTTCATCCAATGACACAAAACACCTATTGGATGCACAAGATTGGTTAAAAACCCTAATTGGATAAGAATTAGCCTAAGGAGGACGAAAATGACCTAAATGTTTATCCAATGACACAAAACACCTGTTGGATGCACAAGATTGGTTAAAAACCCTAATTGGACAAGAATTATCATAGGGAGGATGAAAATGAACTAATTGTTGATCCAATGACACAAAAACACCAATTGGTTAGAAACCCTAATTGGACAAGATAAAGTGTAGGGAGGACGAAAATGACCTAAGTTCATCCAATGACACAAAACACCTATTGGATGCACAAGATTGGTTAAAAACCCTAATTGGACAAGAATTATCATAGGGAGGACGAAAATGACCTAATTGTTCATCCAATGACACAAAAACACCAATTGGATGCACAAGATTGGTTAGAAACCCTAATTGGACAAGATAAAGTGTAGGGAGGACGGAAATGACCTAAGTGTTCAGCCAATGACACAAAACGCCTATTGGATGCACAAGATTGTTTAAAAACCCTAATTGGACAAGAATTAGCCTAGGGAGGACGAAAATGACCTAATTGTTCATCCAATGACACAAAAACACCTGTCGGATGCACAAGATTGGTCAGAAACCCTAATTGAACAAGATAAAGTGTAGGGAGGACGAAAATGACCTAAATGTTCATCCAATGACACAAAACACCTATTGGATGCACAAGATTGCTTAAAAACCCTAATTGGACAAGAATTATCATAGGGAGGACGAAAATGACCTAATTGTTCATCCAATGACACAAAAACACCAATTGGATGCACAAGATTGGTTAGAAACCCTAATTGGACAAGATAAAGTGTAGGGAGGACGAAAATGACCTAAGTGTTCATCCAATGACACAAAACACCTATTGGATGCACAAGATTGGTTAAAAACCCTAACTGGACAAGAATTAGCCTAGGGAGGACGAAAATGACCTAACTGTTCATCCAATGACACAAAAACACCTGTCGGATGCACAAGATTGGTTAGAAACCCTAATTGAACAAGATTAAGTGTAGGGAGGACGAAAATGACCTAAATGTTCATCCAATGACACAAAACACCTATTGGATGCACAAGATTGGTTAAAAACCCTAATTGGACAAGATTTAGCCTGGGGAGGACGAAAATGACCTAATTGTTCATCCAATGACACAAAAACACCTATCGGATGCACAAGATTGGTTTGAAACCCTAATTGAACAAGATTAAGTATAGGGAGGACGAAAATGACCTAAATGTTCATCCAATGACACAAAACACCTATTGGATGCACAAGATTGGTTAAAAACCCTAATTGGACAAGAATTATCATAGGGAGGACGAAAATGACCTAATTGTTCATCCAATGACACAAAAACACCAATTGGGTGCACAAGATTGGTTAGAAACCCTAATTGGAAAAGAAAAAGTGTAGGGAGGACGAAAATGACCTAAAATGTTCATCCAATGACACAAAACACCTATTGGATGCACAAGATTGGTTAAAAACCCTAATTGGACAAGAATTATCATAGGGAGGACGAAAATGACCTAATTGTTCATCCAATGACACAAAAACACCAATTGGATGCACAAGATTGGTTAGAAACCCTAATTGGAAAAGATAAAGTGTAGGGAGGACGAAAATGACCTAAAATGTTCATCAATGACACAAAACACCTATTGGATGCACAAGATTGGTTAAAAACCCTAATTGGACAAGATTAAGTTTAGGGAGGACGAAAATGACCTAAATGTTCATCCAATGACACAAAACACCTATTGGATGCACAAGATTGGTTAAAAACCCTAATTGGACAAGAATTATCATAGGGAGGACGAAAATGACCTAATTGTTCATCCAATGACACAAAAACACCAATTGGATGCACAAGATTGGTTAGAAACCCAAATTGGACAAGAAAAAGTGTAGGGAGGACGAAAATGAACTAAGTGTTCATCCAATGACACATAACACCTATTGGATGAACAAGATTGGTTAAAAACCCTAATTGGACAAGAATTAGCCTAGGGAGGACGAAAATGACCTAATTTTTCATCCAATGACACAAAAACACCTATCGGATGCACAAGATTGGTTAGAAACCCTAATTGAACAAGATTAAGTGTAGGGAGGACGAAAATGACCTAAATGTTCATCCAATGACACAAAACACCTATTGGATGCACAAGATTGGTTAAAAACCCTAATTGGACAAGAATTATCATAGGGAGGACGAAAATGACCTAATTGTTCATCCAATGACACAAAAACACCAATTGGATGCACAAGATTGGTTAGAAACCCAAATTGGACAAGAAAAAGTGTAGGGAGGACGAAAATGAACTAAGTGTTCATCCAATGACACATAACACCTATTTGATGAACAAGATTGGTTAAAAACCCTAATTGGACAAGAATTAGCCTAGGGAGGACGAAAATGACCTAATTGTTCATCCAATGACACAAAAACACCTATCGGATGCACAAGAATTGTTAGAAACCCTAATTGAACAAGATTAAGTGTAGCGAGGACGAAAATGACCTAAATGTTCATCCAATGACACAAAACACCTATTGGATGCACAAGATTGGTTAAAAACCCTAATTGGACAAGAATTATCATAGGGAGGACGAAAATGACCTAATTGTTCATCCAATGACACAAAAACACCAATTGGATGCACAAGATTGGTTAGAAACCCTAATTGGAAAAGATAAAGTGTAGGGAGGACGAAAATGACCTAAAATGTTCATCCAATGACACAAAACACCTATTGGATGCACAAGATTGGTTTAGAACCCTAATTGGACAAGATTAAGTTTAGGGAGGACGAAAATGACCTAAATGTTCATCCAATGACACAAAACATCTATTGGATGCACAAGATTGGTTAAAAACCCTAATTGGATAAGAATTAGACTAAGGAAGACGAAAATGACCTAAATGCTCATCCAATGACACAAAACACCTATTGGATGCACAAGATTGGTTAAAAACCCTAATTGGATAAGAATTATCATAGGGAGGACGAAAATGACCTAATTGTTCATCCAATGACACAAAAACACCAATTGGAAGCACAAGATTGGTTAGAAACCCTAATTGGACAAGATAAAGTGTAGGGAGGACGAAAATGACCTAAGTGTACATCCAATGACACAAAACACCTATTGGATGCACAAGATTGGTTAAAAACCCTAATTGGACAAGAATTATCATAGGGAGGACGAAAATGACCTAATTGTTCATCCAATGACACAAAAACACCAATTGGATGCACAAGATTGGTTAGAAACCCTAATTGGACAAGATAAAGTTTAGGGAGGACGAAAATGACTTAAGTGTTCAATCAATGACACAAAACACCTATTGGATGCACAAGATTGGTTAAAAAACCTAATTGGACAAGAATTTGCCTAAGGAGGACGAAAATGACCTAAATGTTCATCCAATGACACAAAAACACCTATCGGATGCACAAGATTGGTTAGAAACCCTAATTGAACAAGATTAAGTGTAGGGAGGACGAAAATGACCTAAATGTTCATCCATTGACACAAAACACCTATTGGATGCACAAGATTGGTTAAAAACCCTAATTGGATAAGAATTAGCCTAAGGAGGACGAAAATGACCTAAATGTTCATCCAATGACATAAAACACCTGTTGGATGCACAAGATTGGTTAAAAACCCTAATTGGACAAGAATTATCATAGGGAGGACGAAAATGAACTAATTGTTGATCCAATGACACAAAAACACCAATTGTAAGCACAAGATTGGTTAGAAACCCTAATTGGACAAGATAAAGTGTAGGGAGGACGAAAATGACCTAAGTTCATCCAATGACACAAAACACCTATTGGATGCACAAGATTGGTTAAAAACCCTAATTGGACAAGAATTAGCCTAGGGAGGACGAAAATGACCTAATTGTTCATCCAATGACACAAAAACACCTGTCGGATGCACAAGATTGGTCAGAGACCCTAATTGAACAAGATTAAGTGTAGGGAGGACGAAAATGACCTAAATGTTCATCCAATGACACAAAACACCTATTGGATGCACAAGATTGGTTAAAAACCCTAATTGGACAAGAATTATCATAGGGAGGACGAAAATGACCTAATTGTTCATCCAATGACACAAAAACACCAATTGGATGCACAAGATTGGTTAGAAACCCTAATTGGACAAGATAAAGTGTAGGGAGGACGAAAATGACCTAAGTGTTCATCCAATGACACAAAACACCTATTGGATGCACAAGATTGGTTACAAACCCTAATTGGGCAAGAATTAGCCTAGGGAGGACGAAAATGACCTAATTGTTCATCCAATGACACAAAAACACCTATCGGATGCACAAGATTGGTTAGAAACCCTAATTGAACAAGATTAAATGTAGGGAGGACGAAATGACCTAAATGTTCATCCAATGACACAAAACACCTATTGGAAGCACAAGATTGGTTAAAAACCCTAATTGGACAAGAATTAGCCTAGGGAGGACGAAAATGACCTAATTGTTCATCCAATGACACAAAAGCACCTATCGGATGCACAAGATTGGTTAGAAACCCTAATTGAACAAGATTAAGTGTAGGGAGGACGAAAATGACCTAATTGTTCATCCAATGACACAAAACACCTATTGGATGCACAAGATTGGTTAGAAACCCTAATTGAACAAGATTAAGTGTAGGGAGGACGAAAATGACCTAAATGTTCATCCAATGACACAAAACACCTATTGGATGCACAAGATTGGTTAAAAACCCTAATTGGATAAGAATTAGCCTAAGGAGAATGAAAATGACCTAAATGTTCATCCAATGACACAAAACACCTATTGGATGCACAAGATTGGTTAAAAACCCTAATTGGACAAGAATTATCATAGGGAGGACGAAAATAACCTAATTGTTCATCCAATGACACAAAAACACCAATTGGATGCACAAGATTGGTTAGAAACCCTAATTGAACAAGATTAAATGTAGGGAGGACGAAAATGACCTAAATGTTCATACAATGACACAAAACACCTATTGGATGCACACGATTGGTTAAAAATCCTAATTGGACAAGATTTAGCCTGGGGAGGACGAAAATGACCTAATTGTTCATCCAATGACACAAAAACACCTATCGGATGCACAAGATTGGTTAGAAACCCTAATTGAACAAGATTAAGTGTAGGGAGGACGAAAATGACCTAAATGTTCATCCAATGACACAAAACACCTATTGGATGCACAAGATTGGTTAAAAACCCTAATTGGACAAGAATTATCATAGAGAGGACGAAAATGACCAAATTGTTCATCCAATGACACAAAAACACCAATTGGATGCACAAGATTGGTTAGAAACCCTAATTGGACAAGATAAAGTGTAGGGAGGACGAAAATGACCTAAGTGTTCATCCAATGACACAAAACACCTATTGGATGCACAAGATTGGTTACAAACCCTAATTGGGCAAGAATTAGCCTAGGGAGGACGAAAATGACCTAATTGTTCATCCAATGACACAAAAACACCTATCGGATGCACAAGATTGGTTAGAAACCCTAATTGAACAAGATTAAATGTAGGGAGGACGAAATGACCTAAATGTTCATCCAATGACACAAAACACCTATTGGAAGCACAAGATTGGTTAAAAACCCTAATTGGACAAGAATTAGCCTAGGGAGGACGAAAATGACCTAATTGTTCATCCAATGACACAAAAGCACCTATCGGATGCACAAGATTGGTTAGAAACCCTAATTGAACAAGATTAAGTGTAGGGAGGACGAAAATGACCTAAGTGTTCATCCAATGACACAAAACACCTATTGGATGCACAAGATTGGTTACAAACCCTAATTGGGCAAGAATTAGCCTAGGGAGGACGAAAATGACCTAATTGTTCATCCAATGACACAAAAACACCTATCGGATGCACAAGATTGGTTAGAAACCCTAATTGAACAAGATTAAATGTAGGGAGGACGAAATGACCTAAATGTTCATCCAATGACACAAAACACCTATTGGAAGCACAAGATTGGTTAAAAACCCTAATTGGACAAGAATTAGCCTAGGGAGGACGAAAATGACCTAATTGTTCATCCAATGACACAAAAGCACCTATCGGATGCACAAGATTGGTTAGAAACCCTAATTGAACAAGATTAAGTGTAGGGAGGACGAAAATGACCTAATTGTTCATCCAATGACACAAAACACCTATTGGATGCACAAGATTGGTTAGAAACCCTAATTGAACAAGATTAAGTGTAGGGAGGACGAAAATGACCTAAATGTTCATCCAATGACACAAAACACCTATTGGATGCACAAGATTGGTTAAAAACCCTAATTGGATAAGAATTAGCCTAAGGAGAATGAAAATGACCTAAATGTTCATCCAATGACACAAAACACCTATTGGATGCACAAGATTGGTTAAAAACCCTAATTGGACAAGAATTATCATAGGGAGGACGAAAATAACCTAATTGTTCATCCAATGACACAAAAACACCAATTGGATGCACAAGATTGGTTAGAAACCCTAATTGAACAAGATTAAATGTAGGGAGGACGAAAATGACCTAAATGTTCATACAATGACACAAAACACCTATTGGATGCACACGATTGGTTAAAAATCCTAATTGGACAAGATTTAGCCTGGGGAGGACGAAAATGACCTAATTGTTCATCCAATGACACAAAAACACCTATCGGATGCACAAGATTGGTTAGAAACCCTAATTGAACAAGATTAAGTGTAGGGAGGACGAAAATGACCTAAATGTTCATCCAATGACACAAAACACCTATTGGATGCACAAGATTGGTTAAAAACCCTAATTGGACAAGAATTATCATAGAGAGGACAAAAATGACCTAATTGTTCATCCAATGACACAAAAACACCTGTCGGATGCACAAGATTGGTTAAAAACCGTAATTGGATAAGATTAAGTTTAGGGAGGACGAAAATGACCTAAATGTTCATCCAATGACACAAAACACCTATTGGATGCACAAGATTGGTTAAAAACCCTAATTGGACAAGATTAAGTGTAGGGAGGACGAAAATGATCTAAATGTTTATCCAACGACACAAAAACACCTATCGGATGCACAAGATTGGTTAGAAACCCTAATTGAACAAGATTAAGTGTAGGGAGGACGAAAATGACCTAAATGTTCATCCAATGACACAAAACACCTATTGGATGCACAAGATTGGTTAAAAACCCTTATTGGATAAGAATTAGCCTAAGGAGGACGAAAATGACCTAAATGTTCATCCAATGACAGAAAACACCTATTGGATGCACAAGATTGGTTAAAAACCCTAATTGGACAAGAATTATCATTGGGAGGACGAAAATGACCTAATTGTTCATCCAATGACACAAAAACACCAATTGGATGCACAAGATTGGTTAGAAACCCTAATTGGACAAGATAAAGTGTAGGGAGGACGAAAATGACCTAAGTGTTCATCCAATGACACAAAACACCTATTGGATGCACAAGATTGGTTAAAAACACTAATTGGATAAGAATAAGCCTAAGGAGGACGAAAATGACCTAATGGTTCATCCAATGAAGCAAAACACCTATTGGATGCACAAGATTGGTTAAAAACCCTAATTGGAAAAGAATTATCATAGGGAGGACGAAAATGACCTAATTGTTCATCCAATGACACAAAAACACCAATTGGATGCACAAGATTGGTTAGAAACCCTAATTGGACAAGATAAAGTGTAGGGAGGACGAAAATGACCTAAGTGTTCATCCAATGACACAAAACACCTATTGGATGCACAAGATTGGTTAAAAACTCTAATTGGACAAGAATTAGCCTAGGGAGGACGAAAATGACCTAATTGTTCATCCAATGACACAAAAACACCTATCGGATGCACAAGATTGGTTAGAAACCCTAATTGAACAAGATTAAGTGTAGGAAGGACGAAAATGACCTAAATGTTCATCCAATGACACAAAACACCTATTGGATGCACAAGATTGGTTAAAAACCCTAATTGGATAAGAATTAGCCTAAGGAGGACGAAAATGACCTAAATGTTCATCCAATGACACAAAACACCTATTGGATGCACAAGATTGGTTAAAAACCATAATTGGACTAGAATTATCATAGAGAGGACGAAAATGACCTAATTGTTCATCCAATGACACAAAAACACCAATTGGATGCACAAGATTGTTCAGAAACCCTAATTGGACAAGATAAAGTGTAGGGAGGACGAAAATGACCTAAGTGTTCATCCAATGACACAAAACACCTATTGGATGCACAAGATTGGTTAAAAACCCTAATTGGACAAGAATTATCATAGAGAGGAAGAAAATGACCAAATTGTTCATCCAATGACACAAAAACACCAATTGGATGCACAAGATTGGTTAGAAACCCTAATTGGACAAGATAAAGTGTAGGGAGGACGAAAATGACCTAAGTGTTCATCCAATGACACAAAACACCTATTGGATGCACAAGATTGGTTACAAACCCTAATTGGGCAAGAATTAGCCTAGGGAGGACGAAAATGACCTAATTGTTCATCCAATGACACAAAAACACCTATCGGATGCACAAGATTGGTTAGAAACCCTAATTGAACAAGATTAAATGTAGGGAGGACGAAATGACCTAAATGTTCATCCAATGACACAAAACACCTATTGGAAGCACAAGATTGGTTAAAAACCCTAATTGGACAAGAATTAGCCTAGGGAGGACGAAAATGACCTAATTGTTCATCCAATGACACAAAAGCACCTATCGGATGCACAAGATTGGTTAGAAACCCTAATTGAACAAGATTAAGTGTAGGGAGGACGAAAATGACCTAATTGTTCATCCAATGACACAAAACACCTATTGGATGCACAAGATTGGTTAGAAACCCTAATTGGGCAAGAATTAGCCTAGGGAGGACGAAAATGACCTAATTGTTCATCCAATGACACAAAAACACCTATTGGATGCACAAGATTGGTTAGAAACCCTAATTGGACAAGATTAAGTTTAGGGAGAACGAAAATGACGTAAATGTTCATCCAATGACACAAAACACCTATTGGATGCACAAGATTGGTTAAAAACCCTAATTGGACAAGAATTAGCCTAGGGAGGACGAAAATGACCTAATTGTTCATCCAATGACACAAAACACCTATTGGATGCACAAGATTGGTTAGAAACCCTAATTGAACAAGATTAAGTGTAGGGAGGACGAAAATGACCTAAATGTTCATCCAATGACACAAAACACCTATTGGATGCACAAGATTGGTTAAAAACCCTAATTGGATAAGAATAAGCGTAGGGAGGACGAAAGTGACCTAATTGTTCATCCAATGACACAAAAACACCAATTGGATGTACAAGATTGGTTAGAAACCCTAATTGGACAAGATAAAGTGTAGGGAGAGCGAAATGACCTAAATGTTCATCCAATGACACAAAAACACCTATCAGATGCACAAGATTGGTTAGAAACCCTAATTGAACAAGATTAAGTGTAGGGAGGACGAAAATGACCTAAATGTTCATCCAATGACACAAAACACCTATTGAATTCACAAGATTGGTTAAAAACCCTAATTGGATAAGAATTAGCCTAAGGAGGACGAAAATGACCTAAATGTTCATCCAATGACACAAAACACCTATTGGATGCACAAGATTGGTTAAAAACCCTAATTGGATAAGAATTAGCATAGGGAGGACGAAAGTGACCTAATTGTTCATCCAATGACACAAAAACACCAATTGGATGTACAAGATTGGTTAGAAACCCTAATTGGACAAGATAAAGTGTAGGGAGAGCGAAATGACCTAAATGTTCATCCAATGACACAAAAACACCTATCAGATGCACAAGATTGGTTAGAAACCCTAATTGAACAAGATTAAGTGTAGGGAGGACGAAAATGACCTAAATGTTCATCCAATGACACAAAAACACCTATCGAATGCACAAGATTGGTTTGAAACCCTAATTGAACAAGATTAAGTGTAGGGAGGACGAAAATGACCTAAATGTTCATCCAATGACACAAAACACCTATTGGATGCACAAGATTTGTTAAAAACCCTAATTGGATAAGAATTAGCCTAAGGAGGACGAAAATGACCGAAATGTTCATCCAATGACACAAAACACCTATTGGATGCACAAGATTGGTTAAAAACCCTAATTGGACAAGAATTATCATAGGGAGGACGAAAATGACCTAATTGTTCATCCAATGACACAAAAACACCAATTGGATGCACAAGATTGGTTAGAAACCCTAATTGGACAAGATAAAGTGTAGGGAGGACGAAAATGACCTAAGTGTTCATCCAATGACACAAAACACCTATTGGATGCACAAGATTGGTTAAAAACCCTAATTGGACAAGAATTAGCCTAGGGAGGACGAAATGACCTAATTGTTCATCCAATGACACAAAAACACCTATCGGATGCACAAGATTGGTTAGAAACCCTAATTGAACAAGATTAAGTGTAGGGAGGACGAAAATAACCTAAATGTTCATCCAATGACACAAAACACCTATTGGATGCACAAGATTGGTTAAAAACCCTAATTGGACAAGATTAAGTTTAGGGAGGACGAAAATGACCTAAATGTTCATCCAATGACACAAAACATCTATTGGATGCACAAGATTGGTTAAAAACCCTAATTGGATAAGACTTAGACTAAGGAGGACGAAAATGACCTAAATGTTCTTCCAATGACACAAAACACCTATTGGATGCACAAGATTGGTTAAAAACCCTAATTGGACAAGAATTATCATAGGGAGGACGAAAATGACCTAATTGTTCATCCAATGACACAAAAACACCAATTGGATGCACAAGATTGGTTAGAAACCCTAATTGGAAAAGATAAAGTGTAGGGAGGACGAAAATGACCTAAAATGTTCATCCAATGACACAAAACACCTATTGGATGCACAAGATTGGTTAAAAACCATAATTGGACAAGAATTATCATAGGGAGGACGAAAATGACCTAATTGTTCATCCAATGACACAAAAACACCTTTCGGATGACCAAGATTTGTTAGAAACCCTAATTGAACAAGATTAAGTGTAGGGAGCACGAAAATGACCTAAATGTTCATCCAATGACACAAAACACCTATTGGATGCACAAGATTGGTTAAAAACCCTAATTGGACAAGAATTATCATAGGGAGGACGAAAATGACCTAATTGTTCATCCAATGACACAAAAACACCAATTGGATGCACAAGATTGGTTAGAAACCCTAATTGGACAAGATAAACTGTAGGGAGGACGAAAATGATCTAAGTGTTCATCCAATGACACAAAACACCTATTGGATGCACAAGATTGGTTAAAAACCCTAATTGGACAAGAATTAGCCTAGGGAGGACGAAAATGACCTAATTGTTCATCCAATGACACAAAAACACCTATCGGATGCACAAGATTGGTTAAAAACCCTAATTGAACAAGATTAAGTGTAGGGAGGACGACAATGACCTAAATGTTCATCCAATGACACAAAACACCTATTGGATGCACAAGATTGGTTAAAAACCCTAATTGGACAAGAATTATCATAGGGAGGACGAAAATGACCTAATTGTTCATCCAATGACACAAAAACACCAATTGGATGCACAAGATTGGTTAGAAACCCTAATTGGACAAGATAAAGTGTAGGGAGGACGAAAATGACCTAATTGTTCATCCAATGACACAAAAACACCTATCGGATGCACAAGATTGGTTAGAAACCCTAATTGAACAAGATTAAGTGTAGGGAGGACGAAAATGACCTAAATGTTCATCCAATGACACAAAACAGCTATTGGATGCACAAGATTGGTTAAAAACCCTAATTGGACAAGAATTATCATAGAGAGGACGAAAATGACCTAATTGTTCATCCAATGACACAAAAACACCAATTGGATGCACAAGATTGGTTAGAAACCCTAATTGGACAAGATAAAGTGTAGGGAGGACGAAAATGACCTAAGTGTTCATCCAATGACACAAAACACCTATTGGATGCACAAGATTGGTTAAAAACCCTAATTCGACAAGATTAAGTGTAGGGAGGACGAAAATGACCTAAATGTTCATCCAATGACACAAAAACACCTATCGGATGCACAAGATTGGTTAGAAACCCTAATTGAACAAGATTAAGTGTAGGGAGGACGAAAATGACCTAAATGTTCATCCAATGACACAAAACACCTATTGGATGCACAAGATTGGTTAAAAACCCTAATTGGATAAGAATTAGCATTAGGAGGACGAAAATGACCTAAATGTTCATCCAATGACACAAAACACCTATTAGATGCACAAGATTGGTTAAAAACCCTAATTGGACAAGAATTATCATAGGGAGGACGAAAATGACCTAATTGTTCATCCAATGACACAAAAACACCAATTGGAAGCACAAGATTGGTTAGAAACCCTAATTGGACAAGATAAAGTGTAAGGAGGACGAAAATGACCTAAGTGTTCATTCGATGACACAAAACACCTATTGGATGCACAAGATTGGTTAAAAACCCTACTTGGACAAGAATTAGCCTAGGGAGGACGAAAATGACCTAATTGTTCATCCAAAGACACAAAAACACCTATCGAATACACAAGATTTGTTAGAAACCCTAATTGAACAAGATTAAGTGTAGGGAGGACGAAAATGACCTAAATGTTCATCCAATGACACAAAACACCTATTGGATGCACAAGATTGGTTAAAAACCCTAATTGGATAAGAATTAGCCTAAGGAGGACGAAAATGACCTAAATGTTCATCCAATGACACAAAACACCTATTGGATGCACAAGATTGGTTAAAAACCCTAATTGGACAAGAATTATCATAGAGAGGACAAAAATGACCTAATTGTTCATCCAATGACACAAAAACACCTGTCGGATGCACAAGATTGGTCAGAAACCCTAATTGAACAAGATTAAGTGTAGGGAGGACGAAAATGACCTAAATGTTCATCCAATGACACAAAACACCTATTGGATGCACAAGATTGGTTAAAAACCTTAATTGGACAAGATTAAGTGTAGGGAGGACGAAAATGATCTAAATGTTTATCCAACGACACAAAAACACCTATCGGATGCACAAGATTGGTTAGAAACCCTAATTGAACAAGATTAAGTGTAGGGAGGACGAAAATGACCTAAATGTTCATCCAATGACACAAAACACCTATTGGATGCACAAGATTGGTTAAAAACCGTAATTAGATAAGATTAAGTTTAGGGAGGACGAAAATGACATAAATATTCATCCAATGACACAACACACCTGTTGAATGAACAAGATTGGTTAAAAACCCTAATTGGACAAGATTAAGTATAGGGAGGACGAAAATGACCTAAATGTTTATCCAATGACACAAAAACACCTATCGGATGCACAAGATTGGTTAGAAACCCTAATTGAACAAGATTAAGTGTAGGGAGGACGAAAATTACCTAAATGTTCATCCAATGACACAAAACACCTATTGGATGCACAAGATTGGTTAAAAACCCTAATTGGACAAGATTAAGTGTAGGGAGGACGAAAATGACCTAAATGTTCATCCAATGACACAAAACACCTATTGGATGCACAAGATTGTTTAAAAACCCTAATTGGACAAGAATTATCATAGGGAGGACGAAAATGACCTAATTGTTCATCCAATGACACAAAAACACCAATTGGATGCACAAGATTGGTTAGAAACCCTAATTGGACAAGATAAAGTGTAGGGAGGACGAAAATGAACTAAGTGTTCATCCAATGACACAAAACACCTATTGGATGCACAAGATTGGTTAAAAACCCTAATTGGACAAGATTTAGCCTAGGGAGGACGAAAATGACCTAATTGTTCATCCAAGGACACAAAAACACCTATTGGATGCACAAGATTGGTTAGAAACCCTAATTGAACAAGATTAAGTGTAGGGAGGACGAAAATGACCTAAATGTTCATCCAATGACACAAAACACCTATTGGATGCACAAGATTGGTTAAAAACCCTAATTGGACAAGAATTATCATAGGGAGGACGAAAATGACCTAATTGTTCATCCAATGACACAAAAACACCAATTGGATGCACAAGATTGGTTAGAAACCCTAATTGGACAAGATTAAGTGTAGGGAGGACGAAAATGACCTAATTGTTCATCCAATGACACAAAAACACCCGTTGGATGCACAAGATTGGTTAAAAACCCTAATTGGACAAGATTAAGTGTAGGGAGAACGAAAATGACCTAAATGTTCATCCAATGACACAAAACACCTATTGGATGCACAAGATTGGTTAAAAACCCTAATTGGACAAGAATTAGCCTAGGGTGGACGAAAATGACCTAAATGTTCATCCAATGACACAAAACACCTATTGGATGCACAAGATTGGTTAAAAACCCTAATTCGACAAGAATTAGCTTAGGGAGGACGAAAATGACCTAATTGTTCATCCAATGACACTAAAACACCTATTGGAGGAACAAGATTGGTTAGAAACCCTAATTGGACAAGATTTATTGTAGGGAGGACCAAAATGACCTAAATGTTCATCCAATGACACAAAACACCTATGAGATGCACATGATTTGTTAAAAACCTTAATTGGATAAAAATTAGCCTAGGGAGGACGAAAATGGCCCAAATATTGATCCAATTACACAAAACACATATTGGATGCACAAGATTGGTTAAAAACCCTAATTGGACAAGAATTATCCTAGGGAGGACGAAAATGACCTAATTGTTCATCCAATGATACAAAAACACCAATTGGATGCACAAGATTGGTTTGAAACCCTAATTGGACAAGATAAAGTGTAGGGAGGACGAAAATGACCTAAATGTTCATCCAATGACACAAAACACCTATTGGATGCACAAGATTGGTTAAAAACCCTAATTGGACAAGATTTAGCCTGGGGAGGACGAAAATGACCTAATTGTTCATCCAATGACACAAAAACACCTATCGGATGCACAAGATTGGTTAGAAACCCTAATTGAACAAGATTAAGTGTAGGGAGGACGAAAATGACCTAAATGTTCATCCAATGACACAAAACACCTATTGGATGCACAAGATTGGTTAGAAACCCTAATTGAAAGATTAAGTGTAGGGAGGACGAAAATGACCTAAATGTTCATCCAATGACACAAAACACCTATTGGATGCACAAGATTGGTTAAAAACCCTAATTGGACAAGAATTATCATAGGGAGGACGAAAATGACCTAATTGTTCATCCAATGACACAAAAACACCTATCGGATGCAAAAGATTGGTTAGAAACCCTAATTGAAAGATTAAGTGTAGGGAGGACGAAAATTACCTAAATGTTCATCCAATGACACAAAACACCTATTGGATGCACAAGATTGGTTAAAAACACTAATTGGATAAGAATAAGCCTAAGGGGGACGAAAATGACCTAATGGTTCATCCAATGAAGCAAAACACCTATTGGATGCACAAGATTGGTTAAAAACCCTAATTGGAAAAGAATTATCATAGGGAGGACGAAAATGACCTAATTGTTCATCCAATGACACAAAAACACCAATTGGATGCACAAGATTGGTTAGAAACCCTAATTGGACAACATAAAGTGTAGGGAGGACGAAAATGAACTAAGTGTTCATCCAATGACACAAAACACCTATTGGATGCACAAGATTGGTTAAAAACCCTAATTGGACAAGATTTAGCCTAGGGAGGACGAAAATGACCTAATTGTTCATCCAAGGACACAAAAACACCTATTGGATGCACAAGATTGGTTAGAAACCCTAATTGAACAAGATTAAATGTAGGGAGGACGAAAATGACCTAAATGTTCATCCAATGACACAAAACACCTATTGGATGCACAAGATTGGTTAAAAACCCTAATTGGACAAGATTTAGCCTGGGGAGGACGAAAATAACCTAATTGTTCATCCAACGACACAAAAACACCTATTGGATGCACAAGATTGGTTAGAAACCCTAATTGGACAAGATAAAGTGTAGGGAGGACGAAAATGACCTAAGTGTTCATCCAATGACACAAAACACCTATTGGATGCACAAGATTGGTTAGAAACCCTAATGGAACAAGATTAAGTGTAGGGAGGACGAAAATACGAAAATGACCTAAATGTTCTTCCAATGACACAAAACACCTATTGGATGCACAAGATTGGTTAAAAACCCTAATTGGACAAGAATAAGTGTAGGGAGGACGAAAATGACCTAAATGTTCATCCAATGACACAAAACACCTATTGGATGCACAAGATTGGTTAAAAACCCTAATTGGACAAGAATTATCATAGGGAGGACGAAAATGACCTAATTGTTCATCCAATGACACAAAAACACCAATTGGATGCACAAGAATTGTTAGAAACCCTAATTGGACAAGATAAAGTGTAGGGAGGACGAAAATGGCCTAAATGATCATGCAATGACACAAAACACCTATTGGATGCACAAGATTGGTTAAAAACCCTAATTGGACAAGAATTAGCCTAGGGAGGACGAAAATGACCTAATTGTTCATTCAATGACACAAACACACCTATTGGATGCACAAGATTGGATAGAAACCCTAATTGGACAAGGTTAAGTTTAGGGAGGACGAAAATGACGTAAATATTCGTCCAATGATACAAAACACCTATTGGATGCACAAGATTGGTTAAAAACCCTAATTGGACAAGATTAAGTGTAGGGATGACGAAAATGACCTAAATGTTCATCCAATGACACAAAACACCTATTGGATGCACAAGATTGGTTAAAAACCCTAATTGGACAAGAATTATCATAGGGAGGACGAAAATGACCTAATTGTTCATCCAATGACACAAAAACACCAATTGGATGCACAAGATTGGTTAGAAACCCAAATTGGACAAGAAAAAGTGTAGGGAGGACGAAAATGACCTAAGTGTTCATCCAATGACACATAACACCTATTGGATGCACAAGATTGGTTAAAAACCCTAATTGGACAAGAATTATCATAGGGAGGACGAAAATGACCTAATTGTTCATCCAATGACACAAAAACACCTATCGGATGCACAAGATTGGTTAGAAACCCTAATTGAACAAGATTAAGTGTAGGGAGGACGAAAATAACCTAAATGTTCATCCAATGGCACAAAACACCTATTGGATGCACAAGATTGGTTAAAAACCCTAATTGGATAAGAATTAGCCTAAGGAGGACGAAAATGACCTAAATGTTCATCCAATGACACAAAACTCCTATTGGATGCACAAGATTGGTTAAAAACCCTAATTGGACAAGAATTATCATAGGGAGGACGAAAATGACCTAATTGTTCATCCAATGACACAAAAACACCAATTGGATGCACAAGATTGGTTAGAAACCCTAATTGGACAAGATAAAGTGTAGGGAGGACGAAAATGACCTAAGTGTTCATCCAATAACACAAAACACCTATTGGATGCACAAGATTGGTTAAAAACCCTAATTGGACAAGAATTAGCCTAGGGAGGACGAAAATGACCTAATTGTTCATCCAATGACACAAAAACACCTGTCGGATGCACAAGATTGGTCAGAGACCCTAATTGAACAAGATTAAGTGTAGGGAGGACGAAAATGACCTAAATGTTCATCCAATGACACAAAACACCTATTGGATGCACAAGATTGGTTAAAAACCCTAATTGGACAAGAATTATCATAGGGAGGACGAAAATGACCTAATTGTTCATCCAATGACACAAAAACACCAATTGGATGCACAAGATTGGTTAGAAACCCTAATTGGACAAGATAAAGTGTAGGGAGGACGAAAATGACCTAAGTGTTCATCCAATGACACAAAACACCTATTGGATGCACAAGATTGGTTAAAAACCCTAATTGGACAAGAATTAGCCTAGGGAGGACGAAAATGACCTAATTGTTCATCCAATGACACAAAAACACCTCTCGGATGCACAAGATTGGTTAGAAACCCTAATTGGATAAGACTTAGACTAAGGAGGACGAAAATGACCTAAATGTTCATCCAATGACACAAAACACCTATTGGATGCACAAGATTGGTTAAAAACCCTAATTGGACAAGAATTATCATAGGGAGGACGAAAATGACCTAATTGTTCATCCAATGACACAAAAACACCAATTGGATGCACAAGATTGGTTAGAAACCCTAATTGGACAAGATAAAGTGTAGGGAGGACGAAAATGACCTAAGTGTTCATCTAATGACACAAAACACCTATTGGATGCACAAGATTGGTTAAAAACCCTAATTGGACAAGAATTAGCCTAGGGAGGACGAAAATGACCTTATTGTTCATCCATTGACACAAAAACACCTCTCGGATGCACAAGATTGGTTAGAAACCCTAATTGAACAAGATTAAGTGTAGGGAGGACGAAAATGACCTAAATGTTCATCCAATGACACAAAACACCTACTGGATGGACAAGATTGGTTAAAAACCCTAATTGGATAAGAATTAGCCTAAGGAGGACGAAAATGACCTAAATGTTCATCCAATGACACAAAACACCTATTGGATGCACAAGATTGGTTAAAAACCCTAATTGGACAAGAATTAGCATAGAGAGGACGAAAATGACCTAATTGTTCATCCAATGACACAAAAACACCAATTGGATGCACAAGATTGGTTAGAAACCCTAATTGGACAAGATAAAGTGTAGGGAGGACGAAAATGACCTAAGTGTTCATCCAATGACACAAAACACCTATTGGATGCACAAGATTGGTTAAAAACCCTAATTGGACAAGAATTAGCCTAGGGAGGACGAAAATAACCTAATTGTTCGTCCAATGACACAAAAACACCTATTGGATGCACAAGATTGGTTAGAAACCCTAATTGAACAAGATTAAATGTAGGGAGGACGAAAATGACCTAAATGTTCATCCAATGACACAAAACACCTATTGGATGCACAAGATTGGTTAAAAACCCTAATTGGACAAGATTTAGCCTGGGGAGGACGAAAATAACCTAATTGTTCATCCAACGACACAAAAACACCTATTGGATGCACAAGATTGGTTAGAAACCCTAATTGGACAAGATAAAGTGTAGGGAGGACGAAAATGACCTAAAGTGTTCATCCAATGACACAAAACACCTATTGGATGCACAAGATTGGTTAAAAACCCTAATTGGACAAGAATTAGCCTAGAGAGGACGAAAATGACCTAATTGTTCATCCAATGACACAAAAACACCTATTGGATGCACAAGATTGGTTAGAAACCCTAATTGAACAAGATTAAATGTAGGGAGGACGAAAATGACCTAAATGTTCATCCAATGACACAAAACACCTATTGGATGCACAAGATTGGTTAAAAACCCTAATTGGACAAGATTTAGCCTGGGGAGGACGAAAATGACCTAATTGTTCATCCAATGACACAAAAACACCTATCGGATGCACAAGATTGGTTTGAAACCCTAATTGAACAAGATTAAGTATAGGGAGGACGAAAATGACCTAAATGTTCATCCAATGACACAAAACACCTATTGGATGCACAAGATTGGTTAAAAACCCTAATTGGACAAGAATTATCATAGGGAGGACGAAAATGACCTAATTGTTCATCCAATGACACAAAAACACCTATCGGATGCAAAAGATTGGTTAGAAACCCTAATTGAAAGATTATGTGTAAGGAGGACGAAAATTACCTAAATGTTTATCCAATAACACAAAACACCTATTGGATGCACAAGATTGGTTAAAAACACTAATTGGATAAGATTAAGCCTAAGGAGGACGAAAATGACCTAAATGTTCATCCAATGACACAAAACACCTATTGGATGCACAAGATTGGTTAAAAACCCTAATTGGACAAGAATTATCATAGGGAGGACGAAAATGACCTAATTGTTCATCCAATGACACAAAAACACCAATTGGATGCACAAGATTTGTGAGAAACCCTAATTGGACAAGATAAAGTGTAGGGAGGACGAAAATGACCAAAGTGTTCATCCAATGACACAAAACTCCTATTGGATGCACAAGATTGGTTAAAAACCCTAATTGGACAAGATTAAGTTTAGGGAGGACGAAAATGACCTAAGTGTTCATCCAATGACACAAAACACCTATTGGATGCACAAGATTGCTTAAAAACCCTAATTGGACAAGATTAAGTTTAGGGAGCACGAAAATGACCTAATTGTTGATCCAAAAACACAAAAACACCAATTGGATGCACAAGATTGGTTAGAAACCCTAATTGGACAAGATAAAGTGTAGGGAGGACGAAAATGACCTAAGTGTTCATCCAATGACACCAAACAGCTATTGGATGCACAAGATTGGTTAAAAACCCTAATTGGACAAGAATTAGCATAGGGAGGACGAAAATGACCTAATTGTTCATCCAATGACACAAAAACACCAATTGGATGCACAAGATTGGTTAGAAACCCTAATTGGACAAGATAAAGTGTAGGGAGGACGAAAATGACCTAAGTGTTCATCCAATGACACAAAACACCTATTGGATGCACAAGATTGGTTAAAAACCCTAATTGGGCAAGAATTAGCCTAGGGAGGACGAAAATGACCTAATTGTTCATCCAATGAGACAAAACACCTATTGGATGCACAAGATTGGTTAAAAACCTTAATTGGACAAGAATTATGATAGGGAGGACGAAAATGACCTAATTGTTCATCCAATGACACAAAAACACCAATTGGATGCACAAGATTGGTTAGAAACCCTAATTGGACAAGATAAAGTGTAGGGAGGACGAAAATGACCTAAGTGTTCATCCAATGACACAAAACACCTATTGGATGCACAAGATTGGTTAAAAACCCTAATTGGGCAAGAATTAGCCTAGGGAGGACGAAAATGACCTAATTGTTCATCCAATGACACAAAAACACCTATCGGATGCACAAGATTCGTTAGAAACCCTAATTGAACAAGATTAAATGTAGGGAGGACGAAAATGACCTAAATGTTCATCCAATGACACAAAACACCGATTGGATGCACAAGATTGGTTAAAAACCCTAATTCAACAAGATTAAATGTAGGGAGGACGAAAATGACCTAAATGTTCATACAATGACACAAAACACCTATTGGATGCACACGATTGGTTAAAAATCCTAATTGGACAAGATTTAGCCTGCGGAGGACGAAAATGACCTAATTGTTCATCCAATGACACAAAAACACCTATCGGATGCACAAGATTGGTTAGAAACCCTAATTGAACAAGATTAAGTGTAGGGAGGACGAAAATGACCTAAATGTTCATCCAATGACACAAAACACCTATTGGATGCACAAGATTGGTTAAAAACCCCAATTGGATAAGAATTAGCATAAGGAGGACGAAAATGACCTAAATGTTCATCCAATGACACAAAACACCTATTGGATGCACAAGATTGGTTTAAAACCGTAATTGGATAAGATTAAGTTTAGGGAGGACGAAAATGACATAAATATTCATCCAATGACACAACACACCTATTGAATGAACAAGATTGGTTAAAAACCCTAATTGGACAAGATTAAGTGTAGGGAGGACGAAAATGACATAAATGTTCATCCAATGACACAAAAACACCTATCGGATGCACAAGATTGGTTAGAAACCCTAATTGAACAAGATTAAGTGTAGGGAGGACGAAAATGACCTAAATGTTCATCCAATGACACAAAACACCTATTGGATTGACAAGATTGGTTAAAAACCCTAATTGGACAAGAATTATCATAGGGAGGACGAAAATGACCTAATTGTTCATCCAATGACACAAAAACACCAATTGGATGCACAAGATTGGTTAGAAACCCTAATTGGACAAGATAAAGTGTAGGGAGGACGAAAATGACCTAAGTGTTCATCCAATGACACAAAACACCTATTGGATGCACAAGATTGGTTACAAACCCTAATTGGGCAAGAATTAGCCTAGGGAGGACGAAAATGACCTAATTGTTCATCCAATGACACAAAAACACCTATCGAATGCACGAGATTGGTTAGAAACCCTAATTGAACAAGATTAAATGTAGGGAGGACGAAAATGACCTAAATGTTCATCCAATGACACAAAACACCTATAGGAAGCACAAGATTGGTTAAAAACCCTAATTGGACAAGAATTAGCATAGGGAGGACGAAAATGACCTAATTGTTCATCCAATGACACAGAAGCACCTATCGGATGCACAAGATTGGTTAGAAACCCTAATTGAACAAGATTAAGTGTAGGGAGGACGAAAATGACCTAATTGTCCATCCAATGACACAAAACACCTATTGGATGCACAAGATTGGTTAAAAACCCTAATTGGACAAGATTAAGTGTAGGGAGGACGAAAATACGAAAATGACCTAAATATTCTTCCAATGACCCAAAAACACCTATTGGATGCACAAGATTGGTTAGAAACCCTAATTGAACAAGATTAAGTGTAGGGAGGACGAAAATGACCTAATTGTTCATCCAATGACACAAAAACACCTATTGGATGCACAAGATTGGTTAGAAACCCTAATTGAACAAGATTAAATTTAGGGAGAACGAAAATGACCTAAATGTTCATCCAATGACAAAAAACACCTATTGGATGCACAAGATTGGTTAAAAACCCTAATTGGAAAAGATTTAGCCGGGGGAGGACGAAAATGACTTAATTGTTCATCCAATGACACAAAAACACCTATCGGATGCACAAGATTGGTTAGAAACCCTAATTGAACAAGATTAAGTGTAGGGAGGACGAAAATGACCTAAATGTTCATCCAATGACACAAAACACGTATTGGATTGACAAGATTCGTTAAAAACCCTAATTGGACAAGAATTATCATAGGGAGGACGAAAATGACCTAATTGTTCATCCAATGACACAA
This sequence comes from Cicer judaicum, assembly GCA_037974835.1. Classification (NCBI taxonomy): domain Eukaryota; kingdom Viridiplantae; phylum Streptophyta; class Magnoliopsida; order Fabales; family Fabaceae; genus Cicer; species Cicer judaicum. The sequence goes on along the minus strand of JBBPBS010000316.1, from coordinate 962,263 downwards.
AAACACCAATTGGATGCACAAGATTGGTTAGAAACCCTAATTGGACAAGATAAAGTGTAGGGAGGACGAAAATGAACTAAGTGTTCATCCAATGACACAAAACACCTATTGGATGCACAAGATTGGTTAAAAACCCTAATTGGACAAGATTTAGCCTAGGGAGGACGAAAATGACCTAATTGTTCATCCAAGGACACAAAAACACGTATTGGATGCACAAGATTGGTTAGAAACCCTAATTGAACAAGATTAAATGTAGGGAGGACGAAAATGACCTAAATGTTCATCCAATGACACAAAACACCTATTGGATGCACAAGATTGGTTAAAAACCCTAATTGGACAAGATTTAGCCTGGGGAGGACGAAAATGACCTAATTGTTCATCCAATGACACAAAAACACCTATCGGATGCACAAGATTGGTTAGAAACCCTAATTGAACAAGATTAAGTGTAGGGAGGACGAAAATGACGTAAATGTTCATCCAATGACAAAAAACACCTATTGGATGCACAAGATTGGATAAAAACCCTAATTGGACAAGAATTATCATAAGGAGGACGAAAATGACCTAATTGTTCATCCAATGACACAAAAACACCTATCGGATGCAAAAGATTGGTTAGAAACCCTAATTGAAAGATTAAGTGTAGGGAGGACGAAAATTACCTAAATGTTCATCCAATGACACAAAACACCTATTGGATGCACAAGATTGGTTAAAAACCCTAATTGGACAAGATTTAGCCTGGGGAGGACGAAAATGACCTAATTGTTCATCCAATGACACAAAAACACCTATCGGATGCACAAGATTGGTTAGAAACCCTAATTGAACAAGATTAAGTGTAGGGAGGACGAAAATGACCTAAATGTTCATCCAATGACACAAAACACCTTTTGGATGCACAAGATTGGTTAAAAACCCTAATTGGACAAGAATTATCATAGGGAGGACGAAAATGACCTAATTGTTCATCCAATGACACAAAAACACCAATTGGATGCACAAGATTGGTTAGAAACCCAAATTGGACAAGAAAAAGTGTAGGGAGGACGAAAATGAACTAAGTGTTCATCCAATGACACATAACACCTATTGGATGCACAAGATTGGTTAAAAACCCTAATTGGACAAGAATTATCATAGGGAGGACGAAAATGACCTAATTGTTCATCCAATGACACAAAAACACCTATCGGATGCACAAGATTGGTTAGAAACCCTAATTGAACAAGATTAAGTGTAGGGAGGACGAAAATGACCTAAATGTTCATCCAATGACACAAAACACCTATTGGATGCACAAGATTGGTTAAAAACCCTAATTGGATAAGAATTAGACTAAGGAGGACGAAAATGACCTAAATGTTCATCCAATGACACAAAACACATATTGGATGCACAAGATTGGTTAAAAACCGTAATTGGATAAGATTAAGTTTAGGGAGGACGAAAATGACATAAATATTCATCCAATGACACAACACACCTATTGAATGAACAAGATTGGTTAAAAACCCTAATTGGACAAGATTAAGTGTAGGGAGGACGAAAATGACCTAAATGTTCATCCAATGACACAAAACACCTATTGGATGCACAAGTTTGGTTAAAAACCCTAATTGGACAAGATTAAGTGTAGGGAGGACGAAAATGACCTAAATGTTTATCCAATGACACAAAAACACCTATCGGATGCACAATATTTGTTAGAAACCCTAATTGAACAAGATTAAGTGTAGGGAGGACAAAAATGACCTAAATGTTCATCCAATGACACAAAACACCTATTGGATGCACAAGATTGGTTAAAAACCGTAATTGGATAAGATTAAGTTTAGGGAGGACGAAAATGACATAAATATTCATCCAATGACACAACACACCTATTGGATGAACAAGATTGGTTAAAAACCCTAATTGGACAAGATTAAGTGTAGGGAGGACGAAAATGACCTAAATGTTCATCCAATGACACAAAAACACCTATCGGATGCACAAGATTGGTTAGAAACCCTAATTGAACAAGATTAAGTGTAGGGAGGACGAAAATGACCTAAATGTTCATCCAATGACACAAAACACCTACTGGATGCACAAGATTGGTTAAAAACCCTAATTGGATAAGAATTAGCATAAGGAGGACGAAAATGCCCTACATGTTTATCCAATGACACAAAACACCTATTGGATGCACAATATTGGTTAAAAACCCTAATTGGACAAGAATTATCATAGGGAGGCCGAAAATGACCTAATTGTTCATCCAATGACACAAAAACACCAATTGGATGCACAAGATTGGTTAGAAACCCTAATTGGACAAGATAAAGTGTAGGGAGGACGAAAATGACCTAAGTGTTCATCCAATGACACAAAACACCTATTGGATGCACAAGATTGGTTAAAAACCCTAATTGGACAAGATTTAGCCTGGGGAGGACGAAAATGACCTAATTGTTCATCCAATGACACAAAAACACCTATCGGATGCACAAGATTGGTTAGAAACCCTAATTGAACAAGATTAAGTGTAGGGAGGACGAAAATGACCTAAATGTTCATCCAATGACACAAAACACCTATTGGATTGACAAGATTGGTTAAAAACCCTAATTGGACAAGAATTATCATAGGGAGGACGAAAATGACCTAATTGTTCATCCAATGACACAAAAACACCAATTGGATGCACAAGATTGGTTAGAAACCCTAATTGGACAAGATAAAGTGTAGGGAGGACGAAAATGACCTAAGTGTTCATCCAATGACACAAAACACCTATTGGATGCACAAGATTGGTTACAAACCCTAATTGGGCAAGAATTAGCCTAGGGAGGACGAAAATGACCTAATTGTTCATCCAATGACACAAAAACACCTATCGAATGCACGAGATTGGTTAGAAACCCTAATTGAACAAGATTAAATGTAGGGAGGACGAAAATGACCTAAATGTTCATCCAATGACACAAAACACCTATAGGAAGCACAAGATTGGTTAAAAACCCTAATTGGACAAGAATTAGCATAGGGAGGACGAAAATGACCTAATTGTTCATCCAATGACACAAAAGCACCTATCGGATGCACAAGATTGGTTAGAAACCCTAATTGAACAAGATTAAGTGTAGGGAGGACGAAAATGACCTAATTGTCCATCCAATGACACAAAACACCTATTGGATGCACAAGATTGGTTAAAAACCCTAATTGGACAAGATTAAGTGTAGGGAGGACGAAAATACGAAAATGACCTAAATATTCTTCCAATGACCCAAAAACACCTATTGGATGCACAAGATTGGTTAGAAACCCTAATTGAACAAGATTAAATTTAGGGAGAACGAAAATGACCTAAATGTTCATCCAATGACAAAAAACACCTATTGGATGCACAAGATTGGTTAAAAACCCTAATTGGAAAAGATTTAGCCGGGGGAGGACGAAAATGACTTAATTGTTCATCCAATGACACAAAAACACCTATCGGATGCACAAGATTGGTTAGAAACCCTAATTGAACAAGATTAAGTGTAGGGAGGACGAAAATTACCTAAATGTTCATCCAATGAGACAAAACACCTATTGGATGCACAAGATTGGTTAAAAACACTAATTGGATAAGAATAAGCCTAAGGAGGACGAAAATGACCTAAATGTTCATCCAATGACACAAAACACCTATTGGATGCACAAGATTGGTTAAAAACCCTAATTGGACAAGAATTATCATAGGGAGGACGAAAATGACCTAATTCTTCATCCAATGACACAAAAACACCAATTGGATGCACAAGATTGGTTAGAAACCCTAATTGGACAAGATAAAGTGTAGGGAGGACGAAAATGACCTAAGTGTTCATCCAATGACACAAAACACCTATTGGATGCACAAGATTGGTTACAAACCCAAATTGGGCAAGAATTAGCCTAGGGAGGACGAAAATGACCTAATTGTTCATCCAATGACACAAAAACACCTATCGAATGCACGAGATTGGTTAGAAACCCTAATTGAACAAGATTAAATGTAGGGAGGACGAAAATGACCTAAATGTTCATCCAATGACACAAAACACCTATTGGAAGCACAAGATTGGTTAAAAACCCTAATTGGACAAGAATTAGCCTAGGGAGGACGAAAATGACCTAATTGTTCATCCAATGACACAAAAGCACCTATCGGATGCACAAGATTGGTTAGAAACCCTAATTGAACAAGATTAAGTATAGGGAGGACGAAAATGACCTAATTGTTCATCCAATGACACAAAACACCTATTCGATGCACAAGATTGGTTAGAAACCCTAATTGAACAAGATTAAATGTAGGGAGGACGAAAATGACCTAAATGTTCATCCAATGACACAAAACACCTATTGGATGCACAAGATTGGTTAAAAACCCTAATTGGACAAGAATTAGCCTCGGGAAGACGAAAATGACCTAATTGTTCATCCAATGACACAAAAACACCTATCGGATGCACAAGATTGGTTAGAAACCCTAATTGAACAAGATTAAGTGTAGGGAGGACGAAAATGACCTAATTGTTCATCCAATGACACAAAACACCTATTGGATGCACAAGATTGGTTAAAAACCCTAATTGGACAAGAATTAGCCTAGGGAGGACGAAAATGACCTAATTGTTCATCCAATGACAAAAAACACCTATTGGATGCACAAGAATGGTTAAAAACCCTAATTGGACAAGATTAAGTGTAGGGAGGACGAAAATACGAAAATGACCTAAATATTCTTCCAATGACCCAAAAACACCTATCGGATGCACAAGATTGGTTAGAAACCCTAATTGAACAAGATTAAGTGTAGGGAGGACGAAAATGACCTAATTGTTCATCCAATGACACAAAAACACCTATTGGATGCACAAGATTGGTTAGAAACCCTAATTGGACAAGATAAAGTGTAGGGAGGATGAAAATGACCTAAGTGTTCATCCAATAACACAAAACACCTATTGGATGCACAAGATTGGTTAAAAACCCTAATTGGACAAGATTTAGCCTAGGGAGGACGAAAATGACCTAATTGTTAATCCAACGACACAAAAACACCTATTGGATGCACAAGATTGGTTAGAAACCCTAATTGAACAAGATTAAATTTAGGGAGAACGAAAATGACCTAAATGTTCATCCAATGACACAAAACACCTATTGGATGCACAAGATTGGTTAAAAACCCTAATTGGACAAGATTTAGCCTGGGGAGGACGAAAATGACCTAATTGTTCATCCAATGACACAAAAACACCTATCGGATGCACAAGATTGGTTAGAAACCCTAATTGAACAAGATTAAGTGTAGGGAGGACGAAAATGACCTAAATGTTCATCCAATGACACAAAACACCTATTGGATGCACAAGATTGGTTAAAAACTCTAATTGGATAAGAATTAGCCTAAGGAGAACGAAAATGACCTAAATGTTCATCCAATGACACAAAACACCTATTGGATCCACAAGATTGGTTAAAAACCCTAATTGGATAAGAATTAGCCTAAGGAGGACGAAAATGACCTAAATGTTCATCCAATGACACAAAACACCTATTGGATGTACAAGATTGGTTAAAAACTCTAATTGGATAAGAATTAGCCTAAGGAGGACGAAAATGACCTAAATGTTCATCCAATGACACAAAACACCTATTGGATGCACAAGATTGGTTAGAAACCCTAATTGGACAAGAATTATCATAGGGAGGACGAAAATGACCTAATTGTTCATCCAATGACACAAAAACACCAATTGGATGCACATGATTGGATAGAAACCCTAATTGGACAAGATAAAGTGTAGGGAGGACGAAAATGACCTAAGTGTTCATCCAATGACACAAAACACCTATTGGATGCACAAGATTGGTTAAAAACCCTAATTGGACAAGAATTAGCCTAGGGAGGACGAAAATGACCTAATTGTTCATCCAATGACCCAAAAACACCTGTCGGATGCACAAGATTGGTCAGAAACCCTAATTGAACAAGATTAAGTGTAGGGAGGACGAAAATTACCTAAATGTTCATCCAATGACACAAAACACCTATTGGATGCACAAGATTGGTTAAAAACCCTAATTGGACAAGGATTATCATAGAGAGGACGAAAATGACCTAATTGTTCATCCAATGACACAAAAACACCAATTGGATGCACAAGATTGGTTAGAAACCCTAATTGGACAAGATAAAGTGTAGGGAGGACGAAAATGACCTAAGTGTTCATCCAATGACACAAAACACCTATTGGATGCACAAGATTGGTTAAAAACCCTAATTGGACAAGAATTAGCCTAGGGAGGACGAAAATGACCTAATTGTTCATCGAATGACACAAAAACACCTATCGGATGCACAAGATTGGTTAGAAACCCTAATTGAACAAGATTAAGTGTAGGGAGGACGAAAATGACCTAAATGTTCCTCCAATGACACAAAACACCTATTGGATGCACAAGATTGGTTAAAAACCCTAATTGGACAAGAATTATCATGGGGAGGACGAAAATGACCTAATTGTTCATCCAATGACACAAAAACACCAATTGGATGCACAAGATTGGTTAGAAACCCTAATTGGACAAGATAAAGTGTAGGGAGGACGAAAATGACCTAAGTGTTCATCCAATGACACAAAACACCTATTGGATGCACAAGATTGGTTAAAAACCCTAATTGGACAAGATTTAGCCTAGGGAGGACGAAAATGACCTAATTGTTCATCCAATAACACAAAATCACCTATTGGATGCACAAGATTGGTTAGAAACCCTAATTGAACAAGATTAAATGTAGGGAGGACGAAAATGACCTAAATGTTCATCCAATGACACAAAACACCTATTGGATGCACAAGATTGGTTAAAAACCCTAATTGGACAAGAATTAGCCTCGGGAAGACGAAAATGACCTAATTGTTCATCCAATGACACAAAAACACCTATCGGATGCACAAGATTGGTTAGAAACCCTAATTGAACAAGATTAAGTGTAGGGAGGACGAAAATGACCTAATTGTTCATCCAATGACACAAAACACCTATTGGATGCACAAGATTGGTTAAAAACCCTAATTGGACAAGATTTAGCCTAGGGAGGACGAAAATGACCTAATTGTTCATCCAATGACACAAAAACACCTATTGGATGCACAAGATTGGTTAGAAACCCTAATTGAACAAGATTAAGTGTAGGGAGGACGAAAATGACCTAAATGTTCATCCAATGACACAAAACACCTATTGGATGCACAAGATTGGTTAAAAACCGTAATTGGATAAGAATTAGCCTAAGGAGGACGAAAATGACCTAAATGTTCATCCAATGACACAAAACACCTATTGGATGCACAAGATTGGTTAAAAACCCTAATTGGATAAGAATTAGCCTAAGGAGGACGAAAATGACCTAATTGTTCATCCAATGACACAAAACACCTATTGGATGCACAAGATTGGTTAAAAACCCTAATTGGACAAGAATTATCATAGGGAGGACGAAAATGACCTAATTGTTCATCCAATGACACAAAAACACCAATTGGATGCACAAGATTGGTTAGAAACCCTAATTGAACAAGATTAAGTGTAGGGAGGAGAAAATGACCTAAATGTTCATCCAATGACACAAAACACCTATTGGATGCACAAGATTGGTTAAAAACCCTAATTGGACAAGAATTATCATAGGGAGGACGAAAATGACCTAATTGTTCATCCAATGACACAAAAACACCAATTGGATGCACAAGATTGGTTAGAAACCCTAATTGGAAAAGATAAAGTGTAGGGAGGACGAAAATGACCTACAATGTTCATCCAATGACACAAACCACCTATTGGATGCACAAGATTGGTTAAAAACCCTAATTGGACAAGATTAAGTATGGGGAGGACGAAAATGACCTAAATGTTCATCCAATGACACAAAACATCTATTGGATGCACAAGATTGGTTAAAAACCCTAATTGGATAAGAATTAGACTAAGGAGGACGAATATGACCTAAATGTTCATCCAATGACACAAAACACCTATTGGATGCACAAGATTGGTTAAAAACCCTAATTGGACAAGAATTATCATAGGGAGGACGAAAATGACCTAATTGTTCATCCAATGACACAAAAACACCCATTGGATGCACAAGATTGGTTAGAAACCCTAATTGGACAAGATAAAGTTTAGGGAGGACGAAAATGACCTAAATGTTCATCCAATGACACAAAACATCTATTGGATGCATAAGATTGGTTAAAAACCCTAATTGGATAAGAATTAGACTAAGGAGGACGAATATGACCTAAATGTTCATCCAATGACACAAAACACCTATTGGATGCACAAGATTGGTTAAAAACCCTAATTGGACAAGATTAAGTTTAGGGAGGACGAAAATGACCTAAATGTTCATCCAATGACACAAAACACCTATTGGATGCACAAGATTGGTTAAAAACCCTAATTGGACAAGAATTATCATAGGGAGGACGAAAATGACCTAATTGTTCATCCAATGACACAAAAACACCAATTGGATGCACAAGATTGGTTAGAAACCCAAATTGGACAAGAAAAAGTGTAGGGAGGACGAAAATGAACTAAGTGTTCATCCAATGACACATAACACCTATTGGATGAACAAGATTGGTTAAAAACCCTAATTGGACAAGAATTAGCCTAGGGAGGACGAAAATGACCTAATTTTTCATCCAATGACACAAAAACACCTATCGGATGCACAAGATTGGTTAGAAACCCTAATTGAACAAGATTAAGTGTAGGGAGGACGAAAATGACCTAAATGTTCATCCAATGACACAAAACACCTATTGGATGCACAAGATTGGTTAAAAACCCTAATTGGACAAGAATTATCATAGGGAGGACGAAAATGACCTAATTGTTCATCCAATGACACAAAAACACCAATTGGATGCACAAGATTGGTTAGAAACCCTAATTGGACAAGATAAAGTGTAGGGAGGACGAAAATGAGCTAAGTGTTCATCCAATGACACAAAACACCTCTTGGATGCACAAGATTGGTTAAAAACCCTAATTGGACAAGAATTAGCCTAGGGAGCACGAAAATAACCTAATTGTTCATCCAATGACACAAAAACACCTATCGGATGCACAAGATTGGTTAGAAACCCTAATTGAACAAGATTAAGTGTAGGGAGGACGAAAATAACCTAAATGTTCATCCAATGACACAAAACACCTATTGGATGCACAAGATTGGTTAAAAACCCTAATTGGATAAGAATTAGCCTAAGGAGGACGAAAATGACCTAAATGTTCATCCAATGACACAAAACACCTATTGGATGCACAAGATTGGTTAAAAACCCTAATTGGACAAGAATTATCATAGGGAGGACGAAAATGACCTAATTGTTCATCCAATGACACAAAACACCTATTGGATGCACAAGATTGGTTAAAAACCCTAAATGGACAAGATTTAGCCTAGGGAGGATAGAAATGACCTAATTGGTCATCCAATGACACAAAACACCTATTGGATGCACAAGATTGGTTAAAAACCCTAATTGGACAAGAATTAGCTTAGGGAGGATGAAAATGACCTAATTGTTCATCCAATGACACAAAAACACCTATCGGATGCACAAGATTGGTTAGAAACCCTAATTGAACAAGATTAAGTGTAGGGAGGACGAAAATGACCTAAATGTTCATCCAATGACACAAAACACCTATTGGATGCACAAGATTGGTTAAAAACCCTAATTGAACAAGAATTATCATAGGGAGGACGAAAATGACCTAATTGTTCATCCAATGACACAAAAACACCTATCGGATGCAAAAGATTGGATAGAAACCCTAATTGAAAGATTAAGTGTAGGGAGGACGAAAATTACCTAAATGTTCATCCAATAACACAAAACACCTATTGGATGCACAAGATTGGTTAAAAACACTAATTGGATAAGAATAAGCCTAAGGAGGACGAAAATGACCTAATTGTTCATCCAATGACACAAAACACCTATTGGATGCACAAGATTGGTTAAAAACCCTAATTGGACAAGAATTATCATAGGGAGGACGAAAATGACCTAATTGTTCATCCAATGACACAAAAACACCAATTGGATGCACAAGATTGGTTAGAAACCCTAATTGGACAAGATAAAGTGTAGGGAGGACGAAAATGACCTAAGTGTTCATCCAATGACACAAAACACCTATTGGATGCACAAGATTTGTTAGAAACCCTAATTGAACAAGATAAAATGTAGGGAGGACGAAAATGACCTAAATATTCATCCAATGACACAAAACACCTATTGGATGCACAAGATTGGTTAAAAACCCTAATTGGACAAGAATTAGCCTAGGGAAGACGAAAATGACCTAATTGTTCATCCAATGACACAAAAGCACCTATCGGATGCACAAGATTGGTTAGAAACCCTAATTGAACAAGATTAAGTGTAGGGAGGACGAAAATGACCTAATTGTTCATCCAATGACACAAAACACCTATTGGATGCACAAGATTGGTTAAAAACCCTAATTGGACAAGATTTAGCCTAGGGAGGACGAAAATGACCTAATTGTTCATCCAATGACACAAAAACACCTATTGGATGCACAAGATTGGTTAGAAACCCTAATTGAACATGATTAAATTTAGGGAGAACGAAAATGACCTAAATTTTCATCCAATGACACAAAACACCTATTGGATGCACAAGATTGGTTAAAAACCCTAATTGGACAAGATTTAGCCTGGGGAGGACGAAAATGACTTAATTGTTCATCCAATGACACAAAAACACCTATCGGATGCACATGGTTGGTTAGAAACCCTAATTGAACAAGATTAAGTGTAGGGAGGACAAAAATGACCTAAATGTTCATCCAATGACACAAAACACCTATTCGATGCACAAGATTGGTTAAAAACACTAATTGGATAAGAATAAGCCTAAGGAGGACGAAAATGACCTAAAAGTTCATCCAATGACACAAAACACCTATTGGATGCACAAGATTGGTTAAAAACCCTAATTGGACAAGAATTATCATAGGGAGGACGAAAATGACCTAATTGTTCATCCAATGACACAAAAACACCAATTGGATGCACAAGATTGGTTAGAAACCCTAATTGGACAAGATAAAGTGTAGGGAGGACGAAAATGACCTAAGTGTTCATCCAATGACACAAAACACCTATTGGATGCACAAGATTGGTTAAAAACCCTAATTGGACAAGAATTTGCCTAGGGAGGACGAAAATGACCTAATTATTCATCCAATGACACAAAAACACCTGTCGGATGCACAGGATTGGTCAGAAACCCTAATTGAACAAGATTAAGTGTAGGGAGGACGAAAATGACCTAAATGTTCATCCAATGACACAAAACACCTTTTGGATGCACAAGATTGCTTAAAAACCCTAATTGGACAAGATTAAGTTTAGGGAGGACGAAAATGACCTAAATGTTCTTCCAATGACACAAAACACCTATTGGATGCACAAGATTGGTTAAAAACCCTAATTGGACATGATTAAGTTTAGGGAGGACGAAAATGACCTAAATATACATCCAATGACACAACACACCTATTGAATGCACAAGATTGGTTAAAAACCCTAATTGGACAAGATAAAGTGTAGGGAGGACGAAAATGACCTAAATGTTCATCCAATGACACAAAAACACCTATCGGATGCACAAGATTGGTTAGAAACCCTAATTGAACAAGATTAAGTGTAGGGAGGACGAAAATGACCTAAATGTTCATCCAATGACACAAAACACCTATTGGATGCACAAGATTGGTTAAAAACCCTAATTGGACAAGAATTAGCCTAGGGAGAACGAAAATGACCTAATTGTTCATCCAATGACACAAAAACACCTATCGGATGCACAAGATTGGTTAGAAACCCTAATTGGATAAGAATTAGCCTAAGGAGGACGAAAATGACCTAAATGTTCATCCAATGACACAAAACACCTATTGGATGCACAAGATTGGTTAAAAACCCTAATTGGACAAGAATTATCATAGAGAGGACGAAAATGACCTAATTGTTCATCCAATGACACAAAAACACCTATCGGATGCACAAGATTGGTTAGAAACCCTAATTGAACCAGATTAACTGTAGCGAGGACGAAAATGACCTAATTGTTCATCCAATGACACAAAACACCTATTGGATGCACAAGATTGGTTAAAAACCGTAATTGGACAAGATTAAGTTTAGGGAGGACGAAAATGACCTAAATATTCACCCAATGACACAACACACCTATTGAATGAACAAGATTGGTTAAAAACCCTAATTGGATAAGAATTAGCCTAAGGAGGACGAAAATGACCTAAATGTTCATCCAATGACACAAAACACCTATTGGATGCACAAGATTGGTTAAAAACCCTAATTGGACAAGAATTATCATAGGGAGGACGAAAATGACCTAATTGTTCATCCAATGACACAAAAACACCAATTGGATGCACAAGATTGGTTAGAAACCCTAATTGGACAAGATAAAGTGTAGGGAGGACGAAAATGACCTAAGTGTTCATCCAATGACACAAAACACCTATTGGATGCACAAGATTGGTTAAAAACCCTAATTGCACAAGAATTAGCCTAGGGAGGACGAAAATGACCTAATTGTTCATCCAATGACACAAAAACACCTGTCGGATGCACAAGATTGCTCAGAAACCCTAATTGAACAAGATTAAGTGTAGGGAGGACGAAAATGACCTAAATGTTCATCCAATGACACAAAACACCTATTGGATGCACAAGATTGCTTAAAAACCCTAATTGGACAAGATTAAGTTTAGGGAGGACGAAAATGACCTAAATGTTCATCCAATGACACAAAACACCTATTGGATGCACAAGATTGGTTAAAAACCCTAATTGTACAAGAGTTAGCCTAGGGAGGACGAAAATGACCTAACTGTTCATCCAATGACACAAAAACACCTATCGGATGCACAAGATTGGTTAGAAACCCTAATTGAACAAGATTAAGTGTAGGGAGGACGAAAATGACCTAAATGTTCATCCAATGACACAAAACACCTATTGGATGCACAAGATTAGTTAAAAACCCTAATTGAACAAGATTAAGTTTAAGGAGGACGAAAATGACCTTAATGTTCATCCATTGACACAAAACACCTAATGGATGCACAAGATTGGTTAAAAACCCTAATTGGATAAGAATTAGCCTAAGGAGGACGAAAATGACCTAAATGTTCATCCAATGACACAAAACACCTATTGGATGCACAAGATTGGTTAAAAACCCTAATTGGACAAGAATTATCATAGGGAGGACGAAAATGACCTAAATGTTCATCCAATGACACAAAAACACCAATTGGATGCACAAGATTGGTTAGAAACCCTAATTGGACAAGATAAAGTGTAGGGAGGACGAAAATGACCTAAGTGTTCATCCAATGACACAAAACACCTATTGGATGCACAAGATTGGTTAAAAACCCTAATTGGACAAGAATTAGCCTAGGGAGGACGAAAATGACCTAATTGTTCATCCAATGACACAAAAACACCTGTCGGATGCACAAGATTGGTCAGAGACCCTAATTGAACAAGATTAAGTGTAGGGAGGACGAAAATGACCTAAATATTCATCCAATGATACAAAACACCTATTGGATGCACAAGATTGGTTAAAAACCCTAATTGGACAAGAATTATCATAGGGAGGACGAAAATGACCTAATTGTTCATCCAATGACACAAAAACACCAATTGGATGCACAAGATTGGTTAGAAACCCTAATTGGACAAGATAAAGTGTAGGGAGGACGAAAATGAACTAAGTGTTCATCCAATGACACAAAACACCTATTGGATGCACAAGATTGGTTAAAAACCCTAATTGGACAAGATTTAGCCTAGGGAGGACGAAAATGACCTAATTGTTCATCCAATGACACAAAAACACCTATTGGATGCACAAGATTGGTTAGAAACCCTAATTGAACAAGATTAAATGTAGGGAGGACGAAAATGACCTAAATGTTCATCCAATGACACAAAACACCTATTGGATGCACAAGATTGGTTAAAAACCCTAATTGGATAAGAATTAGCCTAAGGAGGACGAAAATGACCTAAATGTTCATCCAATGACACAAAACACCTATTGGATGCACAAGATTGGTTAAAAACCCTAATTGGACAAGAATTAGCATAAGGAGGACGAAAATGACCTAATTGTTCATCCAATGACACAAAAACACCAATTGGATGCACAAGATTGATTAGAAACCCTAATTGAACAAGATTAAGTGTAGGGAGGACGAAAATGACCTAAATGTTCATCCAATGACACAAAACACCTATTGGATGCACAAGATTGGTTAAAAACCCTAATTGGACTAGAATTATCATAGGGAGGACGAAAATGACCTAATTGTTCATCCAATGACACAAAAACACCAATTGGATGCACAAGATTGGTTAGAAACACTGATTGGACAAGATAAAGTGTAGGGAGGACGAAAATGACCTAAGTGTTCATCCAATGACACAAAACACCTATTGGATGCACAAGATTGGTTAAAAACCCTAATTGGACAAGAATTAGCCTAGGGAGGACGAAAATGACCTAATTGTTCATCCAATGACACAAAAACACCTATCGGATGCACAAGATTGGTTAGAAACCCTAATTGAACAAGATTAAGTGTAGGGAGGACGAAAATGACCTAAATGTTCATCCAATGACACAAAACACCTATTGGATGCACAAGATTGGTTAAAAACCCTAATTGGATAAGAATTAGACTAAGGAGGACGAAAATGACCTAAATGTTCATCCAATGACACAAAACACGTATTGGATGCACAAGATTAGTTAAAAACCCTAATTGGACAAGAATTATCATAGGGAGGACGAAAATGACCTAATTGTTCATCCAATGACACAAAAACACCAATTGGATGCACAAGATTGGTTAGAAACCCTAATTGGAAAAGATAAAGTGTAGGGAGGACGAAAATGACCTAAAATGTTCATCCAATGACACAAAACACCTATTGGATGCACAAGATTGGTTAAAAACCCTAATTGGAGAAGATTAAGTTTAGGGAGGACGAAAATGACCTAAATGTTCATCCAATGACACAAAAACACCTATCGGATGCACAAGATTGGTTAGAAACCCTAATTGAACAAGATTAAGTGTAGGGAGGATGAAAATGACCTAAATGTTCATCCAATGACACAAAACACCTACTAGATGCACAAGATTGGTTAAAAACCCTAAGTGGATAAGAATTAGAATAAGGAGGACGAAAATGACCTAAATGTTCATCCAATGACACAAAACACCTATTGGATGCACAACATTGGTTAAAAACCCTAATTGGACAAGAATTATCATAGGGAGGACGAAAATGACCTAATTGTTCATCCAATGACACAAAAACACCAATTGGATGCACAAGATTGGTTAGAAACCCTAATTGGACAAGATAAAGTGTAGGGAGGACGAAAATGACCTAAGTGTTCATCCAATGACACAAAACACCTATTGGATGCACAAGATTGGTTAAAAACCCTAATTGGACAAGAATTAGCCTAGGGAGGACGAAAATGACCTAATTGTTCATCGAATGACACAAAAACACCTATCGGATGCACAAGATTGGTTAGAAACCCTAATTGAACAAGATTAAGTGTAGGGAGGACGAAAATGACCTAAATGTTCCTCCAATGACACAAAACACCTATTGGATGCACAAGATTGGTTAAAAACCCTAATTGGACAAGAATTATCATGGGGAGGACGAAAATGACCTAATTGTTCATCCAATGACACAAAAACACCAATTGGATGCACAAGATTGGTTAGAAACCCTAATTGGACAAGATAAAGTGTAGGGAGGACGAAAATGACCTAAGTGTTCATCCAATGACACAAAACACCTATTGGATGCACAAGATTGGTTAAAAACCCTAATTGGACAAGATTTAGCCTAGGGAGGACGAAAATGACCTAATTGTTCATCCAATAACACAAAATCACCTATTGGATGCACAAGATTGGTTAGAAACCCTAATTGAACAAGATTAAATGTAGGGAGGACGAAAATGACCTAAATGTTCATCCAATGACACAAAACACCTATTGGATGCACAAGATTGGTTAAAAACCCTAATTGGACAAGAATTAGCCTAGGGAGGACGAAAATGACCTAATTGTTCATCCAATGACACAAAACACCAATTGGACGCACAAGATTGGTTAAAAACCCTAATTTGACAAGAATTAGCCTAGGGAGGACGAAAATGACCTAATTGTTCATCCAATGACACAAAACACCAATTGGATGCACAAGATTGGTTAAAAACACTAATTGGACAAGAATTAGCCTAAGGAGGACGAAAATGACCTAATTGTTCATCCAATGACACAAAACACCTATTGGATGCACAAGATTGGTTAGAAACCCTAATTGGACAAGATTAAGTTTAGGGAGGACGAAAATGACCTAAATGTTCATCCAATGACACAAAACACCTATTGGATGCACAAGATTGGTTCAAAACCCTAATTGGACAAGAATTAGCCTAGGGAGGACGAAAATGACCTAATTGTTCATCCAATGACACAAAAACACCTATCGGATGCACAAGATTGGTTAGAAACCCTAATTGAACAAGATTAAGTGTAGGGAGGACGAAAATGACCTAAATGTTCATCCAATGACACAAAACACCTATTGGATGCACAAGATTGGTTAAAAACCCTAATTGGATAAGAATTAGCCTAAGGAGGATGAAAATGACCTAAATGTTCATCCAATGACACAAAACACCTATTGGATGCACAAGATTGGTTAAAAACCCTAATTGGACAAGAATTATCATAGGGAGGACGAAAATGACCTAATTGTTCATCCAATGACACAAAAACACCAATTGGATGCACAAGATTGGTTAGAAACCCTAATTGGACAAGAGAAAGTGTAGGGAGGACAAAATTGACCTAAGTGTTCATCCAATGACACAAAACACCTATTGGATGCACAAGATTGGTTAAAAACCCTAATTGGACAAGATTTAGCCTAGGGAGGACGAAAATGACCTAATTGTTCATCCAATGACACAAAAACACCTATTGGATGCACAAGATTGGTTAGAAACCCTAATTGAACAAGATTAAATTTAGGGAGAACGAAAATGACCTAAATTTTCATCCAATGACACAAAACACCTATTGGATGCACAAGATTGGTTAAAAACCCTAATTGGACAAGATTTAGCCTGGGGAGGACGAAAATGACTTAATTGTTCATCCAATGACACAAAAACACCTATCAGATGCACAAGATTGGTTAGAAACCCTAATTGAACAAGATTAAGTGTAGGGAGGACGAAAATGACCTAAATGTTCATCCAATGACACAAAACACCTATTGGATGCACAAGATTGGTTAAAAACACTAATTGGATAAGAATAAGCCTAAGGAGGACGAAAATGACCTAAAAGTTCATCCAATGACACAAAACACCTATTGGATGCACAAGATTGGTTAAAAACCCTAATTGGACAAGAATTATCATAGGGAGGACGAAAATGACCTAATTGTTCATCCAATGACACAAAAACACCAACTGGATGCACAAGATTGGTTAGAAACCCTAATTGGACAAGATAAAGTGTAGGGAGGATTAAAATGACCTAATTGTTCATCCAATGACACAAAACACCTATTGGATGCACAAGATTGGTTAAAAACCCTAATTGGATAAGAATTAGCCTAAGGAGGACGAAAATGACCTAAATGTTCATCCAATGACACAAAACACCTATTGGATGCACAAGATTGGTTAAAAACCCTAATTGGAAAAGATTTAGCCTAGGGAGGACGAAAATGACCTAATTGTTCATCCAATGACACAAAAACACCTATTGGATGCACAAGATTGGTTAGAAACCCTAATTGAACAAGATTAAATTTAGGGAGAACGAAAATGACCTAAATGTTCATCCAATCACACAAAACCCCTATTGGATGCACAAGATTGGTTAAAAACCCTAATTGGACAAGATTTAGACTGGGGAGGACGAAAATGACCTAATTGTTCATCTAATTACACAAAAAAACCTATCGGATGCACAAGATTGGTAAGAAACCCTAATTGAACAAGATTAAGTGTAGGGAGGACGAAAATGACCTAAATGTTCATCCAATGACACAAAACACCTATTGGATGCACAAGATTGGTTAAAAACCCTAATTGGACAAGAATTAGCCTAGGGAGGACGAAAATGACCTAATTGTTCATCCAATGACACAAAAGCACCTATCGGATGCACAAGATTGGTTAGAAACCCTAATTGAACAAGATTAAGTGTAGGGAGGACGAAAATGACCTAATTGTTCATCCAATGACACAAAACACCTGTTGGATGCACAAGATTGGTTAAAAACCCTAATTGGATAAGAATTAGCCTAAGCAGGACGAAAATGACCTAAATGTTCATCCAATGACACAAAACACCTATTGGATGCATAAGATTGGTTAAAAACCCTAATTGGACAAGAATTATCATAGGGAGGACGAAAATGACCTAATTGTTCATCCAATGACACAAAAACACCAATTGGATGCACAAGATTGGTTAGAAACCCTAATTGGACAAGATAAAGTGTAGGGAGGACGAAAATGACCTAAGTATTCATCCAATGACACAAAACACCTATTGGATGCACAAGATTGGTTAAAAACCCTAATTGGGCAAGAATTAGCCTAGGGAGGACGAAAATGACCTAATTGTTCATCCAATGACACAAAAACACCTATCGGATGCACAAGATTGGCTAGAAACCCTAATTGAACAAGATTAAATGTAGGGAGGACGAAAATGAACTAAATGTTCATCCAATGACACAAAACACCTATTGGATGCACAAGATTGGTAAAAAACCCTAATTGGACAAGAATTAGCCTAGGGAGGACGAAAATGACCTAATGGTTCATCCAATGACACAAAAGCACCTATCGGATGCACAAGATTGGTTAGAAACCCTAATGGAACAAGATTAAGTGTAGGGAGGACGAAAATGACCTAATTGTTCATCCAATGACACAAAACACCTATTGGATGCACAAGATTGGTTAAAAACCCTAATTGGATAAGAATTAGCCTAAGGAGGACGAAAATGACCTAAATGTTCATCCAATGACACAAAACACCTATTGGATGCACAAGATTGGTTAAAAACCCTAATTGGACAAGAATTATCATAGGGAGGACGAAAATGACCTAATTGTTCATCCAATGACACAAAAACACCATTTGGGTGCACAAGATTGGTTAGAAACCCTAATTGGAAAAGATAAAGTGTAGGGAGGACGAAAATGACCTAAAATGTTCATCCAATGACACAAAACACCTATTGGATGCACAAGATTGGTTAAAAACCCTAATTGGACAAGAATTATCATAGGGAGGACGAAAATGACCTAATTGTTCATCCAATGACACAAAAACACCAATTGGATGCACAAGATTGGTTAGAAACCCTAATTGGACAAGATAAAGTTTAGGGAGGACGAAAATGACCTAAATGTTCATCCAATGACACAAAACATCTATTGGATGCACAAGATTGGTTAAAAACCCTAATTGGACAAGAATTATCATAGGGAGGACGAAAATGACCTAATTGTTCATCCAATGACACAAAAACACCAATTGGGTGCACAAGATTGGTTAGAAACCCTAATTGGAAAAGATAAAGTGTAGGGAGGACGAAAATGACCTAAAATGTTCATCCAATGACACAAAACACCTATTGGATGCACAAGATTGGTTAAAAACCCTAATTGGACAAGAATTATCATAGGGAGGACGAAAATGACCTAATTGTTCATCCAATGACACAAAAACACCAATTGGATGCACAAGATTGGTTAGAAACCCTAATTGGACAAGATAAAGTTTAGGGAGGACGAAAATGACCTAAATGTTCATCCAATGACACAAAACATCTATTGGATGCACAAGATTGGTTAAAAACCGTAATTGGATAAGAATTAGACTAAGGAGGACGAATATGACCTAAATGTTCATCCAATGACACAAAACACCTATTGGATGCACAAGATTGGTTAAAAACCCTAATTGGACAAGAATTATCATAGGGAGGACGAAAATGACCTAATTGTTCATCCAATGACACAAAAACACCAATTGGATGCACAAGATTGGTTAGAAACCCTAATTGGAAAAGATAAAGTGTAGGGAGGACGAAAATGACCTAAAATGTTCATCCAATGACACAAACCACCTATTGGATGCACAAGATTGGTTAAAAACCCTAATTGGACAAGATTAAGTTTGGGGAGGACGAAAATGACCTAAATGTTCATCCAATGACGCAAAACATCTATTGGATGCACAAGATTGGTTAAAAACCCTAATTGGATAAGAATTAGACTAAGGAGGACGAAAATGACCTAAATGTTCATCCAATGACACAAAACACCTATTGGATGCACAAGATTGGTTAAAAACCCTAATTGGACAAGAATTATCCTAGGGAGGACGAAAATGACCTAATTGTTCATCCAATGACACAAAAACACCTATCGGATGCACAAGATTGGTTAGAAACCCTAATTGAACAAGATTAAGTGTAGGGAGGACGAAAATAACCTAAATGTTCATCCAATGACACAAAACACCTATTGGATGCACAAGATTGGTTAAAA
Source organism: Cicer judaicum (assembly GCA_037974835.1). Classification (NCBI taxonomy): domain Eukaryota; kingdom Viridiplantae; phylum Streptophyta; class Magnoliopsida; order Fabales; family Fabaceae; genus Cicer; species Cicer judaicum. The sequence goes on along the minus strand of JBBPBS010000316.1, from coordinate 941,441 downwards.
ACCCTAATTGGACAAGAATTATCATAGGGAGGACGAAAGACCTAATTGTTCATCCAATGACACAAAAACACCAATTGGATGCACAAGATTGGTTAGAAACCCTAATTGGACAAGATAAAGTGTAGGGAGGACGAAAATGACCTAAGTGTTCATCCAATGACACAAAACACCTATTGGATGCACAAGATTGGTTAAAAACCCTAATTGGACAAGATTTAGCCTGGGGAGGACGAAAATGACCTAATTGTTCATCCAATGACACAAAAACACCTATCGGATGCACAAGATTGGTTAGAAACCCTAATTGAACAAGATTAAGTGTAGGGAGGACGAAAATGACCTAAATGTTCATCCAATGACACAAAACACCTATTGGATGCACAAGATTGGTTAAAAACCCTAATTGGATAAGAATTAGGCTAAGGAGGACGAAAATGACCTAAATGTTCATCCAATGACACAAAACACCTATTGGATGCACAAGATTGGTTAAAAACCCTAATTGGACAAGAATTATCATAGGGAGGACGAAAATGACCTAATTGTTCATCCAATGACACAAAAACACCAATTGGATGCACAAGATTGGTTAGAAACCCTAATTGGACAAGATAAAGTGTGGGGAGGACGAAAATGACCTAAGTGTTCATCCAATGACACATAACACCTATTGGATGCACAAGATTGGTTAAAAACCCTAATTGGACAAGAATTAGCCTAGGGAGCACGAAAATGACCTAATTGTTCATCCAATGACACAAAAACACCTATCGGATGCACAAGATTGGTTAGAAACCCTAATTGAACAAGATTAAGTGTAGGGAGGACGAAAATGACCTAAATGTTCATCCAATAACACAAAACACCTATTGGATGCACAAGATTGGTTAAAAACCCTAATTGGATAAGAATTAGCCTAAGGAGGACGAAAATGACCTAAATGTTCATCCAATGACACAAAACACCTATTGGATGCACAAGATTGGTTAAAAACCCTAATTGGATAAGAATAAGCCTAAGGAGGACGAAAATGACCTAAATGTTCATCCAATGACACAAAACACCTATTGGATGCACAAGATTGGTTAAAAACCCTAATTGGACAAGATTAAGTGTAGGGAGGACGAAAATGACCTAAATGTTCATCCAATGACACAAAACACCTATTGGTTGCACAAGATTGGTTAAAAACCCTAATTGGATAAGAATTAGCCTAAGGAGGACGAAAATGACCTAAATGTTCATCCAATGACACAAAACACCTATTGGATGCACAAGATTGGTTAAAAACCCTAATTGGACAAGAATTAGCCTAGGGAGGACGAAAATGACCTAATTGTTCATCCAATGACACAAAAACACTTGTCGGATGCACAAGATTGGTCAGAAACCCTAATTGAACAAGATTAAGTGTAGGGAGGACGAAAATGACCTAAATGTTCATCCAATGACACAAAACACCTATTGGATGCACAAGATTGGTTAAAAACCCTAATTGGACAAGAATTAGCCTAGGGAGGATGAAAATGACCTAATTGTTCATCCAATGACACAAACACACCTATTGGATGCACAAGATTGGATAGAAACCCTAATTGGACAAGGTTAAGTTTAGGGAGGACGAAAATGACGTAAATATTCGTCCAATGATACAAAACACCTATTGGATGCACAAGATTGGTTAGAAACCCTAATTGGACAAGATAAAGTGTAGGGAGGACGAAAATGACCTAAATGTTCATCCAATGACACAAAACACTTATTGGATGCACAACATTGGTTAAAAACCCTAATTAGACAAGATTAAGTGTAGGGAGGACGAAAATGACCTAAATGTTCATCCAATGACACAAAACACCTATTGGATGCACAAGATTGGTTAAAAACCCTAATTGGACAAGAATTAGCCTAGGGAGGACGAAAATGACCTAATTGTTCATCCAATGACACAAACACACCTATTGGATGCACAAGATTGGATAGAAACCCTAATTGGACAAGGTTAAGTTTAGGGAGGACGAAAATGATGTAAATATTCGTCCAATGATACAAAACACCTATTGGATGCACAAGATTGGTTAGAAACCCTAATTGGACAAGATAAAGTGTAGGGAGGACGAAAATGACCTAAATGTTCATCCAATGACACAAAACACCTATTGGATGCACAAGATTGGTTAAAAACCCTAATTGGATAAGAATTAGCCTAAGGAGGACGAAAATGACCTAAATGTTCATCCAATGACACAAAACAACTATTGGATGCACAAGATTGGGTAAAAACCCTAATTGGACAAGAATTAACATAGGGAGGACGAAAATGACCTAATTGTTCATCCAATGACACAAAAACACCAATTGGATGCACAAGATTGGTTAGAAACCCTAATTGGACAAGATAAAGTGTAGGGAGGACGAAAATGACCTAAGTGTTCATCCAATGACACAAAACACCTATTGGATGCACAAGATTGGTTAAAAACCCTAATTGGACAAGAATTAGCCTAGGGAGGACGAAAATGACCTAATTGTTCATCCAATGACAAAAAACACCTATTGGATGCACAAGAATGGTTAAAAACCCTAATTGGACAAGATTAAGTGTAGGGAGGACGAAAATACGAAAATGACCTAAATATTCTTCCAATGACCCAAAAACACCTATCGGATGCACAAGATTGGTTAGAAACCCTAATTGAACAAGATTAAGTGTAGGGAGGACGAAAATGACCTAATTGTTCATCCAATGACACAAAACACCTATTGGATGCACAAGATTGGTTAAAAACCCTAATTGGACAAGAATTAGCCTAGGGAGGACGAAAATGACCTAATTGTTCATCCAATGACACAAAAGCACCTATCGGATGCACAAGATTGGTTAGAAACCCTAATTGAACAAGATTAAGTGTAGGGGGGACGAAAATGACCTAATTGTTCATCCAATGACACAAAACACCTATTGGATGCACAAGATTGGTTAAAAACCCTAATTGGATAAGAATTAGCCTAAGGAGGACGAAAATGACCTAAATGTTCATCCAATGACACAAAACACCTATTGGATGCACAAGATTGGTTAAAAACCCTAATTGGACTAGAATTATCATAGGGAGGACGAAAATGACCTAATTGTTCATCCAATGACACAAAAACACCAATTGGATGCACAAGATTGGTTAGAAACACTGATTGGACAAGATAAAGTGTAGGGAGGACGAAAATGACCTAAGTGTTCATCCAATGACACAAAACACCTATTGGATGCACAAGATTGGTTAAAAACCCTAATTGGACAAGAATTAGCCTAGGGAGGACGAAAATGACCTAATTGTTCATCCAATGACACAAAAACACCTATCGGATGCACAAGATTGGTTAGAAACCCTAATTGAACAAGATTAAGTGTAGGGAGGACGAAAATGACCTAAATGTTCATCCAATGACTCAAAACACCTATTGGATGCACAAGATTGGTTAAAAACCCTAATTGGACAAGAATTATCATAGGGAGGACGAAAATGACCTAATTGTTCATCCAATGACACAAAAACACCTATCGGATGCAAAAGATTGGTTAGAAACCCTAATTGAAAGATTAAGTGTAGGGAGGACGAAAATTACCTAAATGTTCATCCAATGACACAAAACACCTATTGGATGCACTAGATTGGTTAAAAACACTAATTGGATAAGAATAAGCCTAAGGAGGACGAAAATGACCTAAGTGTTCATCCAATGACACAAAACACCTATTGGATGCACAAGATTGGTTAAAAACCTTAATTGGACAAGAATTATCATAGGGAGGACGAAAATGACCTAATTGTTCATCCAATGACACAAAAACACCAATTGGATGCACAAGATTGGTTAGAAACCCTAATTGGACAAGATAAAGTGTAGGGAGGATGAAAATGACCTAAGTGTTCATCCAATGACACAAAACACCTATTGGATGCACAAGATTGGTTAAAAACCCTAATTGGGCAAGAATTAGCCTAGAGAGGACGAAAATGACCTAATTGTTCATCCAATGACACAAAAACACCTATCGGATGCACAAGATTGGTTAGAAACCCTAATTGAACAAGATTAAGTGTAGGGAGGACGAAAATGACATAAATGTTCATCCAATGACACAAAACACCTATTGGATGCACAAGATTGGTTAAAAACCCTGATTGGACAAGAATTAGCCTAGGGAGGACGAAAATGACCTAATTGTTCATCCAATGACACAAAAGCACCTATCGGATGCACAAGATTGGTTAGAAACCCTAATTGAACAAGATTAAGTGTAGGGAGGACGAAAATGACCTAATTGTTCATCCAATGACACAAAACACCTATTGGATGCACAAGATTGGTTAAAAACCCTAATTGGATAAGAATTAACCTAAGGAGGACGAAAATGACGTAAATGTTCATCCAATGACACAAAACATCTATTGGATACACAAGATTGGTTAAAAACCCTAATTGGACAAGAATTATCATAGGGAGGACGAAAATGACCTAATTGTTCATCCAATGACACAAAAACACCAATTGGATGCACAAGATTGGTTAGAAACCCTAATTGGACAAGATAAAGTGTAGGGAGGACGAAAATGACCTAAGTGTTCATCCAATGACACAAAACACCTATTGGATGCACAAGATTGGTTAAAAACCCTAATTGGACAAGAATTAGCCTAGGGAGGACGAAAATGACCTAATTGTTCATCCAATGACAAAAAACACCTATTGGATGCACAAGAACGGTTAAAAATCCTAATTGGACAAGATTAAGTGTAGGGAGGACGAAAATACGAAAATGAGCTAAATATTCTTCCAATGACCCAAAAACACCTATCGGATGCACAAGATTGGTTAGAAACCCTAATTGAACAAGATTAAGTGTAGGGAGGACGAAAATGATCTAATTGTTCATCCAATGACACAAAACACCTATTGGATGCACAAGATTGGTTAAAAACCCTAATTGGACAAGAATTAGCCTAGGGAGGACGAAAATGACCTAATTGTTCATCCAATGACACAAAAGCACCTATCGGATGCACAAGATTGGTTAGAAACCCTAATTGAACAAGATTAAGTGTAGGGAGGACGAAAATGACCTAATTGTTCATCCAATGACACAAAACACCTATTGGATGCACAAGATTGGTTAAAAACCCTAATTGGACAAGAATTAGCCTAGGGAGGACGAAAATGACCTAATTGTTCATCCAATGACAAAAAACACCTATTGGATGCACAAGAATGGTTAAAAACCCTAATTGGACAAGATTAAGTGTAGGGAGGACGAAAATACGAAAATGACCTAAATATTCTTCCAATGACCCAAAAACACCTATCGGATGCACAAGATTGGTTAGAAACCCTAATTGAACAAGATTAAGTGTAGGGAGGACGAAAATGACCTAATTGTTCATCCAATGACACAAAACACCTATTGGATGCACAAGATTGGTTCAAAACCCTAATTGGACAAGAATTAGCCTAGGGAGGACGAAAATGACCTAATTGTTCATCCAATGACACAAAACACGTATTGGATGCACAAGATTGGTTAGAAACCCTAATTGGACAAGATTTAGTTTAGGGAGGACGAAAATGACCTAAATCTTAATCCAATGACACAAAACACCTATTGGATGCACAAGATTGGTTAAAAACCCTAATTGGACAAGAATTAGCCTAGGGAGGACGAAAATGACCTAATTGTTCATCCAATGACACAAAAACACCTATAGGATGCACAAGATTGGTTAGAAACCCTAATTGGACAAGATTAATAGTAGAAGGCCGAAAAGGACCTAAATGTTCATCCAATGACACAAAAACACCTATTGGATGCACAAGATTGGTTAAAAACCCTAATTGGACAAGAATAAGACTAGGGAGGACGAAAATGACCTAATTGTTCATTCAATGACACAAACACACCTATTGGATGCACAAGATTGGTTAGAAACCCTAATTGGACAAGATTAAGTGTAGGGAGGACGAATAAGACCAAAATGTTCATCCAATGACACAAAAAAACCTATTGGATGCACAAGATTGGTTAGAAACCCTAATTGGACAAGAATTAGCCTAGGGAGGACGAAAATGACCTAATTGTTCATCCAATGACACAAAAACACCTATTGGATGCACAAGATTGGTTAGAAACCCTAATTGGACACGAATTTGCCTAGGGAGAACGAAAATGATCTAACTGTTCATCCAATGACACAAAACACGTATTGGATGCACAAGATTGGTTAAAAACCCTAATTGGACATGAATTAGCCTAGGGAGGATGAAAATGACCTAATTGTTCATCCAATGACACAAAAACACCTATTGGATGCACAAGATTGGTTAGAAACCCTAATTGGAAATGAATTAGCCTAGGGAGGACGAAAATGACCTAATTGTTCATCCAATGACACAAAACACCTATTGGATGCACAAGATTGGTTAAAAACCCTAATTGGACAAGAATTAGCCTAGGGAGGACGAAAATGACCTAATTGTTCATCCAATGACACAAAAGCACCTATCGGATGCACAAGATTGGTTAGAAACCCTAATTGAACAAGATTAAGTGTAGGGAGGACGAAAATGACCTAATTGTTCATCCAATGACACAAAACACCTGTTGGATGCACAAGATTGGTTAAAAACCCTAATTGGATAAGAATTAGCCTAAGCAGGACGAAAATGACCTAAATGTTCATCCAATGACACAAAACACCTATTGGATGCATAAGATTGGTTAAAAACCCTAATTGGACAAGAATTATCATAGGGAGGACGAAAATGACCTAATTGTTCATCCAATGACACAAAAACACCAATTGGATGCACAAGATTGGTTAGAAACCCTAATTGGACAAGATAAAGTGTAGGGAGGACGAAAATGACCTAAGTATTCATCCAATGACACAAAACACCTATTGGATGCACAAGATTGGTTAAAAACCCTAATTGGACAAGAATTAGCCTAGGGAGGACGAAAATGACCTAATTGTTCATCCAATGACACAAAAACACCTGTCGGATGCACAGGATTGGTCAGAAACCCTAATTGAACAAGATTAAGTGTAGGGAGGACGAAAATGACCTAAATGTTCATCCAATGACACAAAACACCTATTGGATGCACAAGATTGGTTAAAAACCCTAATTGGACAAGATTAAGTGTACGGAGGACGAAAATGACCTAAATGTTTATCCAATGACACAAAAACACCTATCGGATGCACAAGATTGGTTAGAAACCCTAATTCAACAAGATTAAGTGTAGGGAGGACGAAAATGACCTAAATGTTCATCCAATGACACAAAACACCTATTGGATGCACAAGATTGGTTAAAAATCCTAATTGGATAAGAATTAGCCTAAGGAGGACGAAAATGACCTAAATGTTCATCCAATGACACAAAACACCTATTGGATGCACAAGATTGGTTAAAAACCCTAATTGGACAAGAATTATCATAGGGAGGACGAAAATGACCTAATTGTTCATCCAATGACACAAAAACACCAATTGGATACACAAGATTGGTTAGAAACCCTAATTGGACAAGATAAAGTGTAGGGAGGACAAAAATGACCTAAGTGTTCATCCAATGACACAAAACACCTATTGGATGCACAAGATTGGTTAAAAACCCTAATTGGACAAGATTAAGTTTAGGGAGAACGAAAATGACCTAAATATTCATCCAATGACACAACACACCTATTGAATGAAAGATTGGTTAAAAACCCTAATTGGACAAGATTAAGTGTAGGGAGGACAAAAATGACCTAAATGTTCATCCAATTAAACAAAAACACCTATCGGATGCACAAGATTGGTTAGAAACCCTAATTGAACAAGATTAAGTGTAGGGACGACGAAAATGACCTAAATGTTCATCCAATGATACAAAACACCTACTGGATGCACAAGATTGGTTAAAAACCCTAATTGGATAAGAATTAGCATAAGGAGGACGAAAATGACCTAAATGTTCATCCAATGACACAAAACACCTATTGGATGCACAAGATTGGTTAAAAACCCTAATTGGACAAGAATTATCATAAGGAGGACGAAAATGACCTAATTATTCATCCAATGACACAAAAACACCAATTGGATGCACAAGATTGATTAGAAACCCTAATTGAACAAGATTAAGTGTAGGGAGGACGAAAATGACCTAAATGTTCATCCAATGACACAAAACACCTATTGGATGCACACGATTGGTTAAAAACCCTAATTGGATAAGAATTAGACTAAGGAGGACGAATATGACCTAAATGTTCATCCAATGACACAAAACACCTATTGGATGCACAAAATTGGTTAAAAACCCTAATTGGACAAGAATTATCATAGGGAGGACGAAAATGACCTAATTGTTCATCCAATGACACAAAAACACCAATTGGATGCACAAGATTGGTTAGAAACCCTAATTGGACAAGATAAAGTGTAGGGAGGACGAAAATGACCTAAGTGTTCATCCAATGACACAAAACACCTATTGGATGCACAAGATTGGTTAAAAACCCTAATTGAACAAGATTAAGTTTAGGGAGGACGAAAATGACCTAAATGTTCATCCAATGACACAAAACACCTATTGGATGCACAAGATTGGTTAAAAACCCTAATTGGACAAGAATTATCATAGGGAGGACGAAAATGACCTAATTGTTCATCCAATGACACAAAAACACCAATTGGATGCACAAGATTGGTTAGAAACCCAAATTGGACAAGAAAAAGTGTAGGGAGGACGAAAATGAACTAAGTGTTCATCCAATGACACATAACACCTATTGGATGAACAAGATTGGTTAAAAACCCTAATTGGATAAGAATTAGCATAAGGAGGACGAAAATGACCTAAATGTTCATCCAATGACACAAAACACCTATTGGATGCACAAGATTGGTTAAAAACCCTAATTGGACAAGAATTATCATAGGGAGGACGAAAATGACCTAATTGTTCATCCAATGACACAAAAACACCAATGGGATGCACAAGATTGGTTAGAAACCCTAATTGGACAAGATAAAGTGTAGGGAGGACGAAAATGACCTAAGTGTTCATCCAATGACACAAAACACCTATTGGATGCACAAGATTGGTTAAAAACCCTAATTGGACAAGAATTAGCCTAGGGAGGACGAAAATGACCTAATTGTTCATCCAATGACACAAAAACACCTGTCGGATGCACAAGATTGGTCAGAGACCCTAATTGAACAAGATTAAGTGTAGGGAGAACGAAAATGACCTAAATGTTCATCCAATGACACAAAACACCTATTGGATGCACAAGATTGGTTAAAAACCCTAATTGGACAAGAATTATCATAGGGAGGACGAAAATGACCTAATTGTTCATCCAATGACACAAAAACACCAATTGGATGCACAAGATTGGTTAGAAACCCTAATTGGACAAGATAAAGTGTAGGGAGGACGAAAATGACCTAAGTGTTCATCCAATGACACAAAACACCTATTGGATGCACAAGATTGGTTAAAAACCCTAATTGGACAAGAATTAGCCTAGGGAGGACGAAAATGACCTAATTGTTCATCCAATGACACAAAAACACCTATCGGATGCACAAGATTGGTTAAAAACCCTAATTGGATAAGAATTAGCCTAAGGAGGACGAAAATGACCTAAATGTTCATCCAATGACACAAAACACCTATTGGATGCACAAGATTGGTTAAAAACCCTAATTGGACAAGAATTATCATAGGGAGGACGAAAATGACCTAATTGTTCATCCAATGACACAAAAACACCAATTGGATGCACAAGATTGGTTAGAAACCCTAATTGGACAAGATAAAGTGTAGGGAGGACGAAAATGACCTAAGTGTTCATCCAATGACACAAAACACCTATCGGATGCACAAGATTGGTTAGAAACCCTAATTGAACAAGATTAAGTGTAGGGAGGATGAAAATAACCTAAATGTTCATCCAATGACACAAAACACCTATTGGATGCACAAGATTGGTTAAAAACCCTAATTGGATAAGAATTAGCCTAAGGAGGACGAAAATGACCTAAATGTTCATCCAATGACACAAAACACCTATTGGATGCACAAGATTGGTTAAAAACCCTAATTGGACAAGAATTATCATAGGGAGGACGAAAATGACCTAATTGTTCATCCAATGACACAAAAACACCTATCGGATGCACAAGATTGGTTAGAAATCCTAATTGAACAAGATTAAGTGTAGGGAGGACGAAAATAACCTAAATGTTCATCCAATAACACAAAACACCTATTGGATGCAAAAGATTGGTTAAAAACCCTAATTGGACAAGATTAAGTTTAGGGAGGACGAAAATGACCTAAATGTTCATCCAATGACACAAAACACCTATTGGATGCACAAGATTGGTTAAAAACCCTAATTGGATAAGAATTAGCCTAAGGAGGACGAAAATGACCTAAATGTTCATCCAATGACACAAAACACCTATTGGATGCACAAGATTGGTTAAAAACCCTAATTGGACAAGAATTATCATAGGGAGGACGAAAATGACCTAATTGTTCATCCAATGACACAAAAACACCAATTGGATGCACAAGATTGGTTAGAAACCCTAATTGGACAAGATAAAGTGTAGGGAGGACGAATATGACCTAAGTGTTCATCCAATGACACAAAACACCTATTGGATGCACAAGATTGGTTAAAAACCCTAATTGGACAAGAATTAGCCTAGGGAGGACGAAAATGACCTAATTGTTCATCCAATGACACAAAAACACCTATTGGATGCACAAGATTGGTTAGAAACCCTAATTGAACAAGATTAAATGTAGGGAAGACGAAAATGACCTAAATGTTCATCCAATGACACAAAACACCTATTGGATGCACAAGATTGGTTAGAAACCCTAATTGAACAAGATTAAATGTAGGGAGGACGAAAATGACCTAAATGTTCATATAATTACACAAAAACACCAATTGGATGCACAAGATTGGTTAGAAACCATAACTGGACAAGATAAAGTGTAGGGAGGACGAAAATGACCTAAGTGTTCAACCAATGACACAAAACACCTATTGGATGCACAAGATTGGTTAAAAACCCTAATTGGGCAAGAATTAGCCTAGGGAGGACGAAAATGACCTAAATGTTCATCCAATGACACAAAACACCTATTGGATGCACAAGATTGGTTAAAAACCCTAATTGGACAAGAATTAGCCTAGCGAGGATGAAAATGACCTAATTGTTCATCCAATGACACAAAAGCACCTATCGGATGCACAAGATTGGTTAGAAACCCTAATTGAACAAGATTAAGTGTAGGGAGGACGAAAATGACCTAATTGTTCATCCAATGACACAAAACACCTATTGGATGCACAAGATTGGTTAAAAACCCTAATTGGATAAGAATTAGCCTAAGGAGGACGAAAATGACCTAAATGTTCATCCAATGACACAAAACACCTATTGGATGCATAAGATTGGTTAAAAACCCTAATTGGACAAGAATTATCATAGGGAGGACGAAAATGACCTAATTCTTCATCCAATGACACAAAAACACCAATTGGATGCACAAGATTGGTTAGAAACCCTAATTGGACAAGATAAAGTGTAGGGAGGACGAAAATGACCTAAGTGTTCATCTATTGACACAAAACACCTATTGGATGCACAAGATTGGTTAAAAACCCTAATTGGGCAAGTATTAGCCTAGGGAGGACAAAAATGACCTAATTGTTCATCCAATGACACAAAAACACCTATCGGATGCACAAGATTGGCTAGAAACCCTAATTGAACAAGATTAAATGTAGGGAGGACGAAAATGACCTAAGTGTTCAACCAATGACACAAAACACCTATTGGATGCACAAGATTGGTTAAAAACCCTAATTGGGCAAGAATTAGCCTAGGGAGGACGAAAATGACCTAAATGTTCATCCAATGACACAAAACACCTATTGGATGCACAAGATTGGTTAAAAACCCTAATTGGACAAGAATTAGCCTAGCGAGGATGAAAATGACCTAATTGTTCATCCAATGACACAAAAGCACCTATCGGATGCACAAGATTGGTTAGAAACCCTAATTGAACAAGATTAAGTGTAGGGAGGACGAAAATGACCTAATTGTTCATCCAATGACACAAAACACCTATTGGATGCACAAGATTGGTTAAAAACCCTAATTGGATAAGAATTAGCCTAAGGAGGACGAAAATAACCTAAATGTTCATCCAATGACACAAAACACCTATTGGATGCATAAGATTGGTTAAAAACCCTAATTGGACAAGAATTATCATAGGGAGGACGAAAATGACCTAATTGTTCATCCAATGACACAAAAACACCAATTGGATGCACAAGATTGGTTAGAAACCCTAATTGGACAAGATAAAGGGTAGGGAGGACGAAAATGACCTAATTGTTCATCCAATGACACAAAAGCACCTATCGTATGCACAAGATTGGTTAGAAACCCTAATTGAACAAGATTAAGTGTAGGGAGCACGAAAATGACCTAAATGTTTATCCAATGACACAAAACACCTATTGGATGCACAAGATTGGTTAAAAACCCTAATTGGATAAGAATTAGCCTAAGGAGGACGAAAATGACCTAAATGTTCATCCAATGACACAAAACACCTATTGGATGCATAAGATTGTTTAAAAACCCTAATTGGACAAGAATTATCATAGGGAGGACGAAAATGACCTAATTGTTCATCCAATGACACAAAAACACCAATTGGATGCACAAGATTGGTTAGAAACCCTAATTGGACAAGATAAAGTGTAGGGAGGACGAAAATGACCTAAGTGTTCATCTAATGACACAAAACACCTATTGGATGCACAAGATTGGTTAAAAACCCTAATTGGGCAAGTATTAGCCTAGGGAGGACAAAAATGACCTAATTGTTCATCCAATGACACAAAAACACCTATCGGATGCACAAGATTGGCTAGAAACCCTAATTGAACAAGATTAAATGTAGGGAGGACGAAAATGAACTAAATGTTCATCCAATGACACAAAACACCTATTGGATGCACAAGATTGGTTAAAAACCCTAATTGGACAAGAATTAGCCTAGGGAGGACGAAAATGACCTAATTGTTCATCCAATGACACAAAAGCACCTATCGGATGCACAAGATTGGATAGAAACCCTAATTGAACAAGATTAAGTGTAGGGAGGACGAAAATGACCTAATTGTTCATCCAATGACACAAAACACCTATTGGATGCACAAGATTGGTTAAAAACCCTAATTGGATAAGAATTAGCCTAAGGAGGACGAAAATGACCTAAATGTTCATCCAATGACACAAAACACCTATTGGATGCACAAGATTGGTTAAAAACCCTAATTGGACAAGAATTATCATAGGGAGGACGAAAATGACCTAATTGTTCATCCAATGACACAAAAACACCAATTGGATGCACAAGATTGGTTAGAAACCCTAATTGGACAAGATAAACTGTAGGGAGGACGAAAATGACCTAAGTGTTCATCCATTGACACAAAACACCTATTGGATGCACAAGATTGGTTAAAAATCCTAATTGGACAAGAATTAGCCTAGGGAGGACGAAAATGACCTAATTGTTCATCCAATGACACAAAAACACCTGTCGGATGCACAAGATTGGTTAGAAACCCTAATTGGACAAGATAAAGTGTAGGGAGGACGAAAATGACCTAAGTGTTCATCCAATGACACAAAACACCTATTGGATGCACAAGATTGGTTAAAAACCCTAATTGGACAAGAATTAGCCTAGGGAGGACGAAAATGACCTAATTGTTCATCCAATGACACAAAAACACCTATCGGATGCACAAGATTGGTTAGAAACCCTAATTGAACAAGATTAAGTGTAGGGAGGACGAAAATGACCTAAATGTTCATCCAATGACACAAAACACCAATTGGTTGCACAAGATTGGTTAAAAACCCTAATTGGACAAGATTAAGTGTAGGGAGGACGAAAATGACCTAAATGTTCATCCAATGACACAAAACAGTTATTGGATGCACAAGATTGGTTAAAAACCCTAATTGGATAAGAATTAGCCTAAGGAGGACGAAAATGACCTAAGTGTTCATCCAATGACATAAAACACCTATTGGATGCACAAGATTGGTTAAAAACCCTAATTGGACAAGAATTAGCCTAGGGAGGACGAAAATGACCTAATTGTTCATCCAATGACACAAAAACACCTATCGGATGCACAAGATTGGTTAGAAACCCTAATTGAACAAGATTAAGTGTAGGGAGGACGAAAATGACCTAAATGTTCATCCAATGACACAAAACACCAATTGGTTGCACAAGATTGGTTAAAAACCCTAATTGGACAAGATTAAGTGTAGGGAGGACGAAAATGACCTAAATGTTCATCCAATGACACAAAACACCTATTGGATGCACAAGATTGGTTAAAAACCCTAATTGGATAAGAATTAGCCTAAGGAGGACGAAAATGACCTAAATTTTCATCCAATGACACAAAATACCTGTTGGATGCACAAGATTGGTTAAAAACCCTAATTGGACAAGAATTATCATAGGGAGGACGAAAATGACCTAATTGTTCATCCAATGACACAAAAACACCTATTGAATGCACAAGATTGGTTAAAAACCCTAATTGGACAAGATTAAGTTTAGGGAGGACGAAAATGACCTAAATATTCATCCAATGACACAACACACCTATTGAATGAACAAGATTGGTTAAAAACCCTAATTGGACAAGATTAAGCCTAGGGAGGACGAAAATGACCTAAGTGTTCATCCAATGACACAAAACACCTATTGGATGCACAAGATTGGTTAAAAACCCTAATTGGACAAGAATTAGCCTAGGGAGGACGAAAATGACCTAATTGTTCATCCAATGACACAAAAACACCTATCGGATGCACAAGATTGGTTAGAAACCCTAATTGAACAAGATTAACTGTAGGGAGGACGAAAATGACCTAAATGTTCATCCAATGACACAAAACACCTATTTGATGCACAAGATTGGTTAAAAACCCTAATTGGATAAGATTAAGTTTAGGGAGGACGAAAATGACCTAAATATTCATCCAATGACACAACACACCTATTGAATGAACAAGATTGGTTAAAAACCCTAATTGGACAAGATTAAGCCTAGGGAGGACGAAAATGACCTAAGTGTTCATCCAATGACACAAAACACCTATTGGATGCACAAGATTGGTTAAAAACCCTAATTGGACAAGAATTAGCCTAGGGAGGACGAAAATGACCTAAATGTTCATCCAATGACACAAAAACACCTATCGGATGCACAAGATTGGTTAGAAACCCTAATTGAACAAGATTAAGTGTAGGGAGGACGAAAATGACCTAAATGTTCATCCATTGACACAAAACACCTATTGGATGCACAAGATTGGTTAAAAACCCTAATTGGATAAGAATTAGCCTAAGGAGGACGAAAATGACCTAAATGTTCATCCAATGACACAAAACACCTATTGGATGCACAAGATTGGTTAAAAACCCTAATTGGATAAGAATTAGCCTAAGGAGGACGAAAATGACCTAAATGTTCATCCAATGACACAAAACACCTATTGGATGCACAAGATTGGTTAAAAACCCTAATTGGACAAGAATTATCATAGGGAGGACGAAAATGACCTAATTGTTCATCCAATGACACAAAAACACCTATCGGATGCACAGGATTGGTTAGAAACCCTAATTGAACAAGATTAAGTGTAGGGAGGACGAAAATGACCTAAATGTTCATCCAATGACACAAAACACCTATTGGATGCACAAGATTGGTTAAAAACCCTAATTGGATAAGAATTAGCCTAAGGAGGACGAAAATGACCTAAATGTTCATCCAATGACACAAAACACCTATTGGATGCACAAGATTGGTTAAAAACCCTAATAGGATAAGAATTAGCCTAAGGAGGACGAAAATGACCTAAATGTTCATCCAATGACACAAAACACCTATTGGATGCACAAGATTGGTTAAAAACCCTAATTGGACAAGAATTATCATAGGGAGGACGAAAATGACCTAATTGTTCATCCAATGACACAAAAACACCTATCGGATGCACAAGATTGGTTAGAAATCCTAATTGAACAAGATTAAGTGTAGGGAGGACGAAAATAACCTAAATGTTCATCCAATAACACAAAACACCTATTGGATGCAAAAGATTGGTTAAAAACCCTAATTGGACAAGATTAAGTTTAGGGAGGACGAAAATGACCTAAATGTTCATCCAATGACACAAAACACCTATTGGATGCACAAGATTGGTTAAAAACCCTAATTGGATAAGAATTAGCCTAAGGAGGACGAAAATGACCTAAATGTTCATCCAATGACACAAAACACCTATTGGATGCACAAGATTGGTTAAAAACCCTAATTGGACAAGAATTATCATAGGGAGGACGAAAATGACCTAATTGTTCATCCAATGACACAAAAACACCAATTGGATGCACAAGATTGGTTAGAAACCCTAATTGGACAAGATAAAGTGTAGGAGAGCGAAAATGACCTAAATGTTCATCCAATGACACAAAACACCTATTGGATGCACAAGATTGGTTAAAAACCCTAATTGGACAAGAATTATAATAGGGAGGACGAAAATGACCTAATTGTTCATCCAATGACACAAGACACCTATTGGATGCACCAGATTGGTTAAACACCCTAATTGGACAAGATTAAGTGTAGGGAGGACGAAAATGACCTAAATGTTCATCCAATGACACAAAACACCTATTGGATGCACAAGATTGGTTAAAAACCCTAATTGGACAAGAATTATCATAGGGAGGACGAAAATGACCTAATTGTTCATCCAATGATACAAGACACCTATTGGATGCAGCAGATTGGTTAAACACCCTAATAGGACAAGATTAAGTGTAGGGAGGACGAAAATGACCTAAATATTCATCTAATGACACAAAACACCTATTGGATGCACAAGATTGGTTAAAAACCCTAATTGGACAAGATTAAATGTAGGCAGGACGAAAATGACATAAATGTTCATCCAATGACACAAAACACTTATTGGATGCACAAGATTGTTTAAAAACCCTAATTGGATAAGAATTAGCCTAGGGAGGACGAAAATGACCTAATTGTTCATCCAATGACACAAAAACACCAATTGGATGCACAAGATTGGTTAGAAACCCTAATTGGACAAGATTAAGTGTAGGGACGACGAAAATGACCTAAATGTTCAACCAAGGACACAAAAACACCAATTGGATGCACAAGATTGGTTAGAAACCCTAATTGGACAAGATAAAGTGTAGGTAGAGCGAAAATGACCTAAATGTTCATCCAATGACACAAGACACCTATTGGATGCACCAGAATGGTTAAACACCCTAATTGGACAAGATTAAGTGTAGGGAGGACGAAAATGACCTAAATGTTCATCCAATGACACAAAACACCTATTGGATGCACAAGATTGGTTAGAAACCCTAATTGCACAAGATAAAGTGTAGGGAGGACAAAAATGACCTAAGTGTTCATCCAATGACACAAAACATCTATTGGATGCACAAGATTGGTTAAGAACCCTAATTGGACAAGAATTAGCCTAGGGAGGACGAAAATGACCTAATTGTTCATCCAATGACACAAAAACACCTATCGGATGCACAAGATTGGTTAGAAACCCTAATTGAACAAGATTAAGTGTAGGGAGGACGAAAATGACATAAATGTTCATCCAATGACACAAAACACCTATTGGATGCACAAGATTGGTTAAAAACCCTAATTGGACAAGAATTAGCCTAGGGAGGACGAAAATGACCTAAATGTTCATCCAATGACTCAAAACACCTATTGGATGCACAAGATTGGTTAAAAACCCTAATTGGACAAGAATTATCATAGAGAGGACGAAAATGACCTAATTGTTCATCCAATGACACAAAAACACCTATCGGATGCAAAAGATTGGTTAGAAACCCTAATTGAAAGATTAAGTGTAGGGAGGACGAAAATTACCTAAATGTTCATCCAATGACACAAAACACCTATTGGATGCACAAGATTGGTTAAAAACACTAATTGGATAAGAATAAGCCTAAGGAGGACGAAAATGACCATCCAATGACACAAAACACCTATTGGATGCACAAGATTGGTTAAAAACCCTAATTGGACAAGAATTAGCCTAGGGAGGACGAAAATGACCTAATTGTTCATCCAATGACACAAAAACACCTATCGGATGCACAAGATTGGTTAGAAACCCTAATTGAACAAGATTAAGTGTAGGGAGGACGAAAATGACCTAAATGTTCATCCAATGACACAAAACACCAATTGGTTGCACAAGATTGGTTAAAAACCCTAATTGGACAAGATTAAGTGTAGGGAGGACGAAAATGACCTAAATGTTCATCCAATGACACAAAACAGTTATTGGATGCACAAGATTGGTTAAAAACCCTAATTGGATAAGAATTAGCCTAAGGAGGACGAAAATGACCTAAGTGTTCATCCAATGACATAAAACACCTATTGGATGCACAAGATTGGTTAAAAACCCTAATTGGACAAGAATTAGCCTAGGGAGGACGAAAATGACCTAATTGTTCATCCAATGACACAAAAACACCTATCGGATGCACAAGATTGGTTAGAAACCCTAATTGAACAAGATTAAGTGTAGGGAGGACGAAAATGACCTAAATGTTCATCCAATGACACAAAACACCAATTGGTTGCACAAGATTGGTTAAAAACCCTAATTGGACAAGATTAAGTGTAGGGAGGACGAAAATGACCTAAATGTTCATCCAATGACACAAAACACTTATTGGATGCACAAGATTGGTTAAAAACCCTAATTGGATAAGAATTAGCCTATGGAGGACGAAAATGACCTAATTGTTCATCCAATGACACAAAACACCTATTGGATGCACAAGATTGGTTAGAAACCCTAATTGAACAAGATTAAGTGTAGGGAGGACGAAAATGACCTAAATGTTCATCCAATGACACAAAACACCAATTGGATGCACAAGATTGGTTAAAAACCCTAATTGGACAAGATTAAGTTTAGGGAGGACGAAAATGACCTAAATATTCATCCAATGACACAACACACCTATTGAATGAACAAGATTGGTTAAAAACCCTAATTGGACAAGATTAAGTGTAGGAGGACGAAAATGACCTAAATGTTCATCCAATGACACAAAAACACCTATCGGATGCACAAGATTGGTTAGAAACCCTAATTGAACAAGATTAACTGTAGGGAGGACGAAAATGACCTAAATGTTCATCCAATGACACAAAACACCTATTGGATGCACAAGATTGGTTAAAAACCGTAATTGGATAAGATTAAGTTTAGGGAGGACGAAAATAACCTAAATATTCATCCAATGTCACAACACACCTATTGAATGAACAAGACTGGTTAAAAACCCTAATTGGATAAGAATTAGCCTAAGGAGGACGAAAATGACCTAAATGTTCATCCAATGACAAAAACACCTATTGGATGCACAAGATTGGTTAAAAACCCTAATTGGACAAGAATTATCATAGGGAGGACGAAAATGACCTAATTGTTCATCCAATGACACAAAAACACCAATTGGATGCACAAGATTGGTTAGAAACCCTAATTGGACAAGATAAAGTGTAGGGAGGACGAAAATGACCTAAGTGTTCATCCAATGACACAAAACACCTATTGGATGCACAAGATTGGTTACAAACCCTAATTGGGCAAGAATTAGCCTAGGGAGGACGAAAATGACCTAATTGTTCATCCAATGACACAAAAACACCTATCGGATGCACAAGATTGGTTAGAAACCCTAATTGAACAAGATTAAATGTAGGGAGGACGAAATGACCTAAATGTTCATCCAATGACACAAAACACCTATTGGAAGCACAAGATTGGTTAAAAACCCTAATTGGACAAGAATTAGCCTAGGGAGGACGAAAATGACCTAATTGTTCATCCAATGACACAAAAGCACCTATCGGATGCACAAGATTGGTTAGAAACCCTAATTGAACAAGATTAAGTGTAGGGAGGACGAAAATGACCTAATTGTTCATCCAATGACACAAAACACCTATTGGATGCACAAGATTGGTTACAAACCCTAATTGGGCAAGAATTAGCCTAGGGAGGACGAAAATGACCTAATTGTTCATCCAATGACACAAAAACACCTATCGGATGCACAAGATTGGTTAGAAACCCTAATTGAACAAGATTAAATGTAGGGAGGACGAAAATGACCTAAATGTTCATCCAATGACACAAAACACCTATTGGATACACAAGATTGGTTAAAAACCCTAATTGGACAAGAATTAGCCTAGGGAGGACGAAAATGACCTAATTGTTCATCCAATGACACAAAAACACCTATTGGATGCACAAGATTGGTTAGAAACCCTAATTGGACAAGAATAAGCCTAGGGAGGTTGAAAATGACCTAATTGTTCATCCAATGACACAAAACACCTATTGGATGCACAAGATTGGTTAAAAACCCTAATTGGACAAGAATTAGCCTAGGGAGGACGAAAATGACCTAATTGTTCATCCAATGACACAAAAACACCTGTCGGATGCACAAGATTGGTTAGAGACCCTAATTGAACAAGATTAAGTGTAGGGAGGACGAAAATGACCTAAATGTTCATCCAATGACACAAAACACCTATTGGATGCACAAGATTGGTTAAAAACCCTAATTGGACAAGAATTATCATAGGGAGGACGAAAATGACCTAATTGTTCATCCAATGACACAAAAACACCAATTGGATGCACAAGATTGGTTAGAAACCCTAATTGGACAAGATAAAGTGTAGGGAGGAGGAAAATGACCTAAGTGTTCATCCAATGACACAAAACACCTATTGGATGCACAAGATTGGTTAAAAACCCTAATTGGACAAGAATTAGCCTAGGGAGGACGAAAATGACCTAATTGTTCATCCAATGACACAAAAACACCTCTCGGATGCACAAGATTAGTTAGAAACCCTAATTGAACAAGATTAAGTGTAGGGAGGACGAAAAGGACCTAAATGTTCATCCAATGACACAAAACACCTATTGGATGCACAAGATTGGTTAAAAACCCTAATTGGACAAGAATTATCATAGGGAGGACGAAAATGACCTAATTGTTCATCCAATGACACAAAAACACCAATTGGATGCACAAGATTGGTTAGAAACCCTAATTGGACAAGATAAAGTGTAGGGAGGACGAAAATGACCTAAGTGTTCATCTAATGACACAAAACACCTATTGGATGCACAAGATTGGTTAAAAACCCTAATTGGACAAGAATTAGCCTAGGGAGGACGAAAATGACCTAATTGTTCATCCAATGACACAAAAACACCTCTCGGATGCACAAGATTAGTTAGAAACCCTAATTGAACAAGATTAAGTGTAGGGAGGACGAAAAGGACCTAAATGTTCATCCAATGACACAAAACAGCTACTGGATGGACAAGATTGGTTAAAAACCCTAATTGGATAAGAATTAGCCTAAGGAGGACGAAAATGACCTAAATGTTCATCCAATGACACAAAACACCTATTGGATGCACAAGATTGGTTAAAAACCCTAATTGGACAAGAATTATCATAGGGAGGACGAAAATGACCTAATTGTTCATCCAATGACACAAAAACACCAATTGGATGCACAAGATTTGTTAGAAGCCCTAATTGGACAAGATAAAGTGTAGGGAGGACGAAAATGACCTAAGTGTTCATCCAATGACACATAACACCTATTGGATGCACAAGATTGGTTAAAAACCCTAATTGGACAAGAATTAGCCTAGGGAGGACGAAAATGACCTAATTGTTCATCCAATGACACAAAAACACCTATCGGATGCACAAGATTGGTTAGAAACCCTAATTGAACAAGATTAAGTGTAGGGAGGACGAAAATGACCTAAATGTTCATCCAATGACACAAACCACCTATTGAATGCACAAGATTGGTTAAAAACCCTAATTTGATAAGAATTAGCCTAAGGAGGACGAAAATGACGTAAATGTTCATCCAATGACACAAAACACCTATTGGATGCACAAGATTGGTTAAAAATCCTAATTGGACAAGAATTATTATAGGGAGGACGAAAATGACCTAATTGTTCATCCAATGACACAAAAACACCAATTGGATGCACAAGATTGGTTAGAAACCCTAATTGGACAAGATAAAGTGTGGGGAGGACGAAAATGACCTAAGTGTTCATCCAATGACACAAAACACCTATTGGATGCACAAGATTGGTTAAAAACCCTAATTGGACCAGAATTAGCCTAGGGAGGACGAAAATGACCTAATTGTTCATCCAATGACACAAAAACACCAATTGGATGCACAAGATTGGTTAGAAACCCTAATTGGAAAAGATAAAGTGTAGGGAGGACAAAAATGACCTAAAATGTTCATCCAATGACACAAAACACCTACTGGATGCACAAGATTGGTTAAAAACCCTAATTGGACAAGATTAAGTTTAGGGAGGACGAAAATGACCTAAATGTTCATCCAATGACACATAACACCTATTGGATGCACAAGATTGGTTAAAAACCCTAATTGGACAAGAATTAGCCTAGGGAGCACGAAAATGACCTAATTGTTCATCCAATGACACAAAAACACCTATCGGATGCACAGGATTGGTTAGAAACCCTAATTGAACAAGATTAAGTGTAGGGAGGACGAAAATGACCTAAATGTTCATCCTATGACACAAAACACCTATTGGATGCACAAGATTGGTTAAAAACCCTAATTGGATAAGAATTAGCCTAAGGAGGACGAAAATGACCTAAATGTTCATCCAATGACACAAAACACCTATTGGATGCACAAGATTGGTTAAAAACCCTAATTGGATAAGAATTAGCCTAAGGAGGACGAAAATGACCTAAATGTTCATCCAATGACACAAAACACCTATTGGATGCACAAGATTGGTTAAAAACCCTAATTGGACAAGAATTATCATATGGAGGACGAAAATGACCTAATTGTTCATCCAATGACACAAAAACACCAATTGGATGCACAAGATTGGTTAGAAACCCTAATTGGACAAGATAAAGTGTAGGGAGGACGAAAATGACCTAAGTGTTCATCCAATGACACAAAACACCTATTGGATGCACAAGATTGGTTAAAAACCCTAATTGGACAAGAATTAGCCTAGGGAGGACGAAAATGACCTAATTGTTCATCCAATGACAAAAAACACCTATTGGTTGCACAAGAATGGTTAAAAACCCTAATTGGACAAGATTAAGTGTAGGGAGGACGAAAATACGAAAATGACCTAAATATTCTTCCAATGACCCAAAAACACCTATCGGATGCACAAGATTGGTTAGAAACCCTAATTGAACAAGATTAAGTGTAGGGAGGACGAAAATGACCTAATTGTTCATCCAATGACACAAAACACCTATTGGATGCACAAGATTGGTTCAAAACCCTAATTGGACAAGAATTAGCCTAGGGAGGACGAAAATGACCTAATTGTTCATCCAATGACAAAAAACACCTATTGGATGCACAAGAATGGTTAAAAACCCTAATTGGACAAGATTAAGTGTAGGGAGGACGAAAATACGAAAATGACCTAAATATTCTTCCAATGACCCAAAAACACCTATCGGATGCACAAGATTGGTTAGAAACCCTAATTGAACAAGATTAAGTGTAGGGAGGACGAAAATGACCTAATTGTTCATCCAATGACACAAAACACCTATTGGATGCACAAGATTGGTTAAAAACCCTAATTGGACAAGAATTATCATAGGGAGGACGAAAATGACCTAATTGTTCATCCAATGACACAAAAACACCAATTGGATGCACAAGATTGGTTAGAAACCCTAATTGGACAACATAAAGTGTAGGGAGGACGAAAATGACCTAAGTGTTCATCCAATGACACAAAACACCTATTGGATGCACAAGATTGGTTAAAAACCCTAATTGGACAAGAATTAGCCTAGGGAGGACGAAAATAACCTAATTGTTCATCCAATGACACAAAAACACCTATTGGATGCACAAGATTGGTTAGAAACCCTAATTGAACAAGATTAAATGTAGGGAGGACGAAAATGACCTAAATGTTCATCCAATGACACAAAAAACCTATTGGATGCACAAGATTGGTTAGAAACCCTAATTGAACAAGATTAAATGTAGGGAGGACGAAAATCACCTAAATGTTCATATAATTACACAAAAACACCAATTGGATGCACAAGATTGGTTAGAAACCCTAATTGGACAAGATAAAGTGTAGGGAGGAAGAAAATGACCTAAGTGTTCATCCAATGACACAAAACACCTATTGGATGCACAACATTGGTTAAAAACCCTAATTGGGCAAGAATTAGCCTAGGGAGGACGAAAATGACCTAAATGTTCATCCAATGACACAAAACACCTATTGGATGCACAAGATTGGTTAAAAACCCTAATTGGACAAGAATTAGCCTAGCGAGGATGAAAATGACCTAATTGTTCATCCAATGACACAAAAGCACCTATCGGATGCACAAGATTGGTTAGAAACCCTAATTGAACAAGATTAAGTGTAGGGAGGACGAAAATGACCTAATTGTTCATCCAATGACACAAAACACCTATTGGATGCACAAGATTGGTTAAAAACCCTAATTGGATAAGAATTAGCCTAAGGAGGACGAAAATAACCTAAATGTTCATCCAATGACACAAAACACCTATTGGATGCATAAGATTGGTTAAAAACCCTAATTGGACAAGAATTATCATAGGGAGGACGAAAATGACCTAATTGTTCATCCAATGACACAAAAACACTAATTGGATGCACAAGATTGGTTAGAAACCCTAATTGGACAAGATAAAGTGTAGGGAGGACGAAAATGACCTAAGTGTTCATCCAATGACACAAAACACCTATTGGATGCACAAGATTGGTTAAAAACCCTAATTGGGCAAGAATTAGCCTAGGGAGGACGAAAATGACCTAATTGTTCATCCAATGACACAAAAACACCTATCGGATGCACAAGATTCGTTAGAAACCCTAATTGAACAAGATTAAATGTAGGGAGGACGAAAATGACCTAAATGTTCATCCAATGACACAAAACACCTATTGGATGCACAAGATTTGTTAGAAACCCTAATTGAACAAGATTAAGTGTAGGGAGGACGAAAATGACCTAAATGTTCATCCAATGACACAAAACACCTATTGGATGCACAAGATTGGTTAAAAACCCTAATTGGATAAGAATTAGCCTAAGGAGGACGAAAATGACCTAAATGTTCATCCAATGACACAAAACACCTATTGGATGCACAAGATTGGTTAAAAACCCTAATTGGACAAGAATTATCATAGGGAGGACGAAAATGACCTACTTGTTCATCCAATGACACAAAAACACCAATTGGATGCACAAGATTGGTTAGAAACCCTAATTGGACAAGATAAACTGTAGGGAGGACGAAAATGACCTAAGTGTTCATCCAATGACACAAAACACCTATTGGATGCACAAGATTGGTTAAAAATCCTAATTGGACAAGAATTAGCCTAGGGAGGACGAAAATGACCTAATTGTTCATCCAATGACACAAAAACACCTATCGGATGCACAAGATTGGTTAGAAACCCTAATTGGACAAGATAAACTGTAGGGAGGACGAAAATGACCTAAGTGTTCATCCAATGACACAAAATACCTATTGGATGCACAAGATTGGTTAAAAACCCTAATTGGATAAGATTAAGTTTAGGGAGGACGAAAATGACATAAATATTCATCCAATGACACAACACATCTATTGAATGAACAAGATTGGTTAAAAACCCTAATTGGACAAGATTAAGTGTAGGGAGGACGAAAATGACCTAAATGTTCATCCAATGACACAAAAACACCTATCGGATGCACAAGATTGGTTAGAAACCCTAATTGAACAAGATTAAATATAGGGAGGACGAAAATGACCTAAATGTTCATCCAATGACACAAAACACCTATTGGATGCACAAGATTGGTTAAAAACCCTAATTGGATAAGAATTAGCCTAAGGAGGACGAAAATGACCTAAATGTTCATCCAATGACACAAAACACCTATTGGATGCACAGGATTGGTTAAAAACCCTAATTGGACAAGAATTAACATAGGGAGGACGAAAATGACCTAATTGTTCATCCAATGACACAAAAACACCAATTGGATGCACAAGATTGGTTAGAAACCCTAATTGGACAAGATAAAGTGTAGGGAGGACGAAAATGACCTAAGTGTTCATCCAATGACACAAAACACCTATTGAATGAACAAGATTGGTTAAAAACCCTAATTGGACAAGATTAAGTGTAGGGAGGACGAAAATGACCTAAATGTTCATCCAATGACACAAAACACCTATTGGATGCACAAGATTGGTTAAAAACCCTAATTGGATAAGAATTAGCCTAAGGAGGACGAAAATGACCTAAATGTTCATCCAATGACACAAAACACCTATTGGATGCACAAGATTGGTTAAAAACCCCAATTGGACAAGAATTATCATAGGGAGGACGAAAATGACCTAATTGTTCATCCAATGACACAAAAACACCAATTGGATGCACAAGATTGGTTAGAAACCCTAATTGGACAAGAATAAGCCTAGGGAGGACGAAAATGACCTAATTGTTCATCCAATGACACAAAAACACCTATCGGATGCACAAGATTGGTTAGAAACCCTAATTGAACAAGATTAAGTGTAGGGAGGACGAAAATGACCTAAATGTTCATCCAATGACACAAAACACCTATTGGATGCACAAGATTGGTTAAAAACCCTAATTGGATAAGATTAAGTTTAGGGAGGACGAAAATGACATAAATATTCATCCAATGACACAACACACCTATTGAATGAACGAGATTGGTTAAAAACCGTAATTGGACAAGATTAAGTGTAGGGAGGACGAAAATGACCTAAATGTTCATCCAATGACACAAAACACCTATTGGATGCACAAGATTGGTTAAAAACCCTAATTGGATAAGAATTAGCCTAAGGAGGACGAAAATGACCTAAATGTTCATCCAATGACACAAAACACCTATTGGATGCACAAGATTGGTTAAAAACCCTAATTGGACAAGAATTATCATAGGGAGGACGAAAATGACCTAATTGTTCATCCAATGACACAAAAACACCAATTGGATGCACAAGATTGGTTAGAAACCCTAATTGGACAAGATAAAGTGTAGGGAGGACGAAAATGACCTAAGTGTTCATCCAATGACACAAAACACCTATTGGATGCACAAGATTGGTTAAAAACCCTAATTGGGCAAGAATTAGCCTAGGGAGGACGAAAATGACCTAATTGTTCATCCAATCACACAAAAACACCTATCGGATGCACAAGATTGGCTAGAAACCCTAATTGAACAAGATTAAATGTAGGGAGGACGAAAATGAACTAAATGTTGATCCAATGACACAAAACACCTATTGGATGCACAAGATTGGTTCAAAACCCTAATTGGACAAGAATTAGCCTAGGGAGGACGAAAATGACCTAATTGTTCATCCAATGACAAAAAACACCTATTGGATGCACAAGAATGGTTAAAAACCCTAATTGGACAAGATTAAGTGTAGGGAGGACGAAAATACGAAAATGACCTAAATATTCTTCCAATGACCCAAAAACACCTATCGGATGCACAAGATTGGTTAGAAACCCTAATTGAACAAGATTAAGTGTAGGGAGGACGAAAATGACCTAATTGTTCATCCAATGACACAAAACACCTATTGGATGCACAAGATTGGTTAAAAACCCTAATTGGACAAGAATTAGCCTAGGGAGGACGAAAATGACCTAATTGTTCATCCAATGACACAAAAGCACCTATCGGATGCACAAGATTGGTTAGAAACCCTAATTGAACAAGATTAAGTGTAGGGGGGACGAAAATGACCTAATTGTTCATCCAATGACACAAAACACCTATTGGATGCACAAGATTGGTTAAAAACCCTAATTGGATAAGAATTAGCCTAAGGAGGACGAAAATGACCTAAATGTTCATCCAATGACACAAAACACCTATTGGATGCACAAGATTGGTTAAAAACCTTAATTGGACAAGAATTATCATAGGGAGGACGAAAATGACCTAATTGTTCATCCAATGACACAAAAACACCAATTGGATGCACAAGATTGGTTAGAAACCCTAATTGGACAACATAAAGTGTAGGGAGGACGAAAATGACCTAAGTGTTCATCCAATGACACAAAACACCTATTGGATGCACAAGATTGGTTAAAAACCCTAATTGGACAAGAATTAGCCTAGGGAGGACGAAAATAACCTAATTGTTCATCCAATGACACAAAAACACCTATTGGATGCATAAGATTGGTTAGAAACCCTAATTGAACAAGATTAAATGTAGGGAGGACGAAAATGACCTAAATGTTCATCCAATGACACAAAACACCTATTGGATGCACAACATTGGTTAGAAACCCTAATTGAACAAGATTAAATGTAGGGAGGACGAAAATGACCTAAATGTTCATATAATTACACAAAAACACCAATTGGATGCACAAGATTGGTTAGAAACCCTAATTGGACAAGATAAAGTGTAGGGAGGACGAAAATCACCTAAGTGTTCATCCAATGACACAAAACACCTATTGGATGCACAAGATTGGTTAAAAACCGTAATTGGGCAAGAATTAGCCTAGGGAGGACGAAAATGACCTAAATGTTCATCCAATGACACAAAACACCTATTGGATGCACAAGATTGGTTAAAAACCCTAATTGGACAAGAATTA
>JBBPBS010000316.1:877164-912368 GCA_037974835.1 Cicer judaicum | reverse complement strand
TGTTCATCCAATGACACAAAAAACCTATTGGATGCACAAGATTGGTTAGAAACCCTAATTGAACAAGATTAAATGTAGGGAGGACGAAAATCACCTAAATGTTCATATAATTACACAAAAACACCAATTGGATGCACAAGATTGGTTAGAAACCCTAATTGGACAAGATAAAGTGTAGGGAGGAAGAAAATGACCTAAGTGTTCATCCAATGACACAAAACACCTATTGGATGCACAACATTGGTTAAAAACCCTAATTGGGCAAGAATTAGCCTAGGGAGGACGAAAATGACCTAAATGTTCATCCAATGACACAAAACACCTATTGGATGCACAAGATTGGTTAAAAACCCTAATTGGACAAGAATTAGCCTAGCGAGGATGAAAATGACCTAATTGTTCATCCAATGACACAAAAGCACCTATCGGATGCACAAGATTGGTTAGAAACCCTAATTGAACAAGATTAAGTGTAGGGAGGACGAAAATGACCTAATTGTTCATCCAATGACACAAAACACCTATTGGATGCACAAGATTGGTTAAAAACCCTAATTGGATAAGAATTAGCCTAAGGAGGACGAAAATAACCTAAATGTTCATCCAATGACACAAAACACCTATTGGATGCATAAGATTGGTTAAAAACCCTAATTGGACAAGAATTATCATAGGGAGGACGAAAATGACCTAATTGTTCATCCAATGACACAAAAACACTAATTGGATGCACAAGATTGGTTAGAAACCCTAATTGGACAAGATAAAGTGTAGGGAGGACGAAAATGACCTAAGTGTTCATCCAATGACACAAAACACCTATTGGATGCACAAGATTGGTTAAAAACCCTAATTGGGCAAGAATTAGCCTAGGGAGGACGAAAATGACATAATTGTTCATCCAATCACACAAAAACACCTATCGGATGCACAAGATTGGCTAGAAACCCTAATTGAACAAGATTAAATGTAGGGAGGACGAAAATGAACTAAATGTTGATCCAATGACACAAAACACCTATTGGATGCACAAGATTGGTTCAAAACCCTAATTGGACAAGAATTAGCCTAGGGAGGACGAAAATGACCTAATTGTTCATCCAATGACAAAAAACACCTATTGGATGCACAAGAATGGTTAAAAACCCTAATTGGACAAGATTAAGTGTAGGGAGGACGAAAATACGAAAATGACCTAAATATTCTTCCAATGACCCAAAAACACCTATCGGATGCACAAGATTGGTTAGAAACCCTAATTGAACAAGATTAAGTGTAGGGAGGACGAAAATGACCTAATTGTTCATCCAATGACACAAAACACCTATTGGATGCACAAGATTGGTTAAAAACCTTAATTGGACAAGAATTATCATAGGGAGGACGAAAATGACCTAATTGTTCATCCAATGACACAAAAACACCAATTGGATGCACAAGATTGGTTAGAAACCCTAATTGAACAAGATTAAGTGTAGGGAGGACGAAAATGACCTAAATGTTCATCCAATGACACAAAACACTTATTGGATGCACAAGATTGGTTAAAAACCCTAATTGGATAAGAATTAGCCTAGGGAGGACGAAAATGACCTAAGTGTTCATCCAATGACATAAAACACCTATTGGATGCACAAGATTGGTTAAAAACCCTAATTGGACAAGAATTAACCTAGGGAGGACGAAAATGACCTAATTGTTCATCCAATGACACAAAAACACCTATCGGATGCACAAGATTGGTTAGAAACCCTAATTGAACAAGATTAAGTGTAGGGAGGACGAAAATGACCTAAATGTTCATCCAATGACACAAATCACCTATTGGATGCACAAGATTGGTTAAAAACCCTAATTGGATAAGAATTAGCCTAAGGAGGACGAAAATGACCTAAATGTTCATCCAATGACACAAAACACCTATTGGATGCACAAGATTGGTTAAAAACGCTAATTGGACAAGAATTATCATAGAGAGGACGAAAATGACCAAATTGTTCATCCAATGACACAAAAACACCAATTGGATGCACAAGATTGTTCAGAAACCCTAATTGGACAAGATAAAGTGTAGGGAGGACGAAAATGACCTAAGTTCATCCAATGACACAAAACACCTATTGGATGCACAAGATTGGTTAAAAACCCTAATTGGATAAGAATTAGCCTAAGGAGGACGAAAATGACCTAAATGTTCATCCAATGACACAAAACACCTATTGGATGCATAAGATTGGTTAAAAACCCTAATTGGACAAGAATTATCATAGGGAGGACGAAAATGACCTAATTGTTCATCCAATGACACAAAAACACCAATTGGATGCACAAGATTGGTTAGAAACCCTAATTGGACAAGATAAAGTGTACGGAGGACGAAAATGACCTAAGTGTTCATCAAATGACACAAAACACCTATTGGATGCACAAGATTGGTTAAAAACCCTAATTGGGCAAGAATTAGCCTAGGGAGGACGAAAATGACCTAATTGTTCATCCAATCACACAAAAACACCTATCGGATGCACAAGATTGACTAGAAACCCTAATTGAACAAGATTAAATGTAGGGAGGACGAAAATGAACTAAATGTTCATCCAATGACACAAAACACCTATTGGATGCACAAGATTGGTTAAAAACCCTAATTGGACAAGAATTAGCCTAGGGAGGACGAAAATGACCTAATTGTTCATCCAATGACAAAAAACACCTATTGGATGCACAAGAATGGTTAAAAACCCTAATTGGACAAGATTAAGTGTAGGGAGGACGAAAATACGAAAATGACCTAAATATTCCTCCAATGACCCAAAAACACCTATCGGATGCACAAGATTGGTTAGAAACCCTAATTGAACAAGATTAAGTGTAGGGAGGACGAAAATGACCTAATTGTTCATCCAATGACACAAAACACCTATTGGATGCACAAGATTGGTTAAAAACCCTAATTGGACAAGAATTAGCCTAGGGAGGACGAAAATGACCTAATTGTTCATCCAATGACACAAAAGCACCTATCGGATGCACAAGATTGGTTAGAAACCCTAATTGAACAAGATTAAGTGTAGGGGGGACGAAAATGACCTAATTGTTCATCCAATGACACAAAACACCTATTGGATGCACAAGATTGGTTAAAAACCCTAATTGGATAAGAATTAGCCTAAGGAGGACGAAAATGACCTAAATGTTCATCCAATGACACAAAACACCTATTGGATGCACAAGATTGGTTAAAAACCCTAATTGGATAAGAATTAGCCTAAGGAGGACGAAAATGACCTAAATGTTCATCCAATGACACAAAACACCTATTGGATGCACAAGATTGGTTTTAAACCCTAATTGGACAAGAATTATCAAAGGGAGAACGAAAATGACCTAATTGTTCATCCAATGACACAAAAACACCAATTGGATGCACAAGATTGGTTAGAAACCCTAATTGGACAAGATTAAGTGTAGGGAGGACGAAAATGACGTAAATGTTCATCCAATGACACAAAACACCTATTGGATGCACAAGATTGGTTAAAAACCCTAATTGGACAAGAATTAGCCTAGGGAGGACGAAAATGACCTAATTGTTCATCCAATGACACAAAAACACCTATCGGATGCACAGGATTGGTTAGAAACCCTAATTGAACAAGATTAAGTGTAGGGAGGACGAAAATGACCTAAATGTTCATCCAATGACACAAAACACCTATTGGATGCACAAGATTGGTTAAAAACCGTAATTGGATAAGAATTAGCTTAAGGAGGACGAAAATGACCTAAATGTTCATCCAATGACACAAAACACCTATTGGATGCACAAGATTGGTTAAAAACCCTAATTGGATAAGAATTAGCCTAAGGAGGACGAAAATGACCTAAATGTTCATCCAATGACACAAAACACCTATTGGATGCACAAGATTGGTTAAAAACCCTAATTGGATAAGAATTAGCCTAAGGAGGACGAAAATGACCTAAATGTTCATCCAATGACACAAAACACCTATTGGATGCACAAGATTGGTTAAAAACCCTAATTGGACAAGAATTATCATAGAGAGGATGAAAATGACCAAATTGTTCATCCAATGACACAAAAACACCAATTGGATGCACAAGATTGGTCAGAAACCCTAATTGGACAAGATAAAGTGTAGGGAGGACGAAAATGACCTAAGTTCATCCAATGACACAAAACACCTATTGGATGCACAAGATTGGTTAAAAACCCTAATTGGATAAGAATTAGCCTAAGGAGGACGAAAATGACCTAAATGTTCATCCAATGACACAAAACACCTATTGGATGCACAAGATTGGTTAAAAACCCTAATTGGATAAGAATTAGCCTAAGGAGGACGAAAATGACCTAAATGTTCATCCAATGACACAAAACACCTATTGGATTCACAAGATTGGTTAAAAACCCTAATTGGACAAGAATTATCATAGGGAGGACGAAAATGACCTAATTGTTCATCCAATGACACAAAAACACCAATTGGATGCACAAGATTGGTTAGAAACCCTAATTGGACAAGATGAAGTGTGGGGAGGACGAAAATGACCTAAGTGTTCATCCAATGACACAAAACACCTATTGGATGCACAAGATTGGTTAAAAACCCTAATTGGACAAGAATTAGCCTAGGGAGCACGAAAATGACCTAATTGTTCATCCAATGACACAAAAACACCTATCGGATGCACAAGATTGGTTAGAAACCCTAATTGAACAAGATTAAGTGTAGGGAGGATGAAAATGACCTAAATGTTCATCCAATGACACAAAACACCTATTGGATGCACAAGATTGGTTAAAAACCCTAATTGGACAAGAATTATCATACGGAGGACGAAAATGACCTAATTGTTCATCCAATGACACAAAAACACCAATTGGATGCACAAGATTGGTTAGAAACCCTAATTGGACAAGATAAAGTGTAGGGAGGACGAAAATGACCTAAATGTTCATCGAATGACACAAAACACCTATTGGATGCACAAGATTGGTTAAAAACCCTAATTGGACAAGAATTATCATAGGGAGGACGAAAATGACCTAATTGTTCATCCAATGACACAAAAACACCTATCGGATGCACAAGATTGGTTAGAAACCCTAATTGAACAAGATTAAGTGTAGGGAGGATGAAAATGACCTAAATGTTCATCCAATGACACAAAACACCTATTGGATGCACAAGATTGGTTAAAAACCGTAATTGGATAAGATTAAGTTTAGGGAGGACGAAAATGACATAAATATTCATCCAATGACACAACACACCTATTGAATGAACAAGATTGGTTAAAAACCCTAATTGGACAAGATTAAGTGTAGGGAGGACAAAAATGACCTAAATGTTCATCCAATGACACAAAACACCTATTGGATGCACAAGATTGGTTAAAAACCCTAATTGGACAAGAATTAGCCTAGGGAGGACGAAAATGACCTAATTGTTCATCCAATGACACAAAAGCACCTATCGGATGCACAAGATTGGTTAGAAACCCTAATTGAACAAGATTAAGTGTAGGGAGGACGAAAATGACCTAATTGTTCATCCAATGACACAAAACACCTATTGGATGCACAAGATTGGTTAAAAACCCTAATTGGACAAGAATTATCATAGGGAGGACGAAAATGACCTAATTGTTCATCCAATGACACAAAAACACCAATTGGATGCACAAGATTGGTTAGAAACCCTAATTGGACAACATAAAGTGTAGGGAGGACGAAAATGACCTAAGTGTTCATCCAATGACACAAAACACCTATTGGATGCACAAGATTGGTTAAAAACCCTAATTGGACAAGAATTAGCCTAGGGAGGACGAAAATGACCTAATTGTTCATCCAATGACACAAAAACACCTATCGGATGCACAAGATGGGTTAGAAACCCTAATTGAACAAGATTAAGTGTAGGGAGGACGAAAATGACCTAAATGTTCATCCAATGACACAAAACACCTATTGGATGCACAAGATTGGTTAAAAACCCTAATTGGATAAGAATTAGCCTAAGGAGGACGAAAATGACCTAAATGTTCATCCAATGACACAAAACACCTATTGGATGCACAAGATTGGTTAAAAACCCTAATTGGACAAGAATTATCATAGGGAGGAGGAAAATGACCTAATTGTTCATCCAATGACACAAAAACACCAATTGGATGCACAAGATTAGTTAGAAACCCTAATTGGAAAAGATAAAGTGTAGGGAGGACGAAAATGACCTAAATGTTCATCCAATGACACAAAACACCTATTGGATGCACAAGATTGGTTAAAAACCCTAATTGGATAAGAATTAGCCTAAGGAGGACGAAAATGACCTAAATGTTCATCCAATGACACAAAACACCTATTGGATGCACAAGATTGGTTAGAAACCCTAATTGAACAAGATTAACTGTAGGGAGGACGAAAATGACCTAAATGTTCATCCAATGACACAAAACACCTATTGGATGCACAAGATTGGTTAAAAACCGTAATTGGATAAGATTAAGTTTGGGGAGGACGAAAATGACCTAAATATTCATCCAATGACACAACACACCTATTGAATGAACAAGATTGGTTAAAAACCCTAATTGGATAAGAATTAGCCTAAGGAGGACGAAAATGACCTAAATGTTCATCCAATGACACAAAACACCTATTGGATGCACAAGATTCGTTAAAAACCCTAATTGGACAAGAATTATCATAGGGAGGACGAAAATGACCTAATTGTTCATCCAATGACACAAAAACACCAATTGGATGCACAAGATTTGTTAGAAACCCTAATTGGACAAGATAAAGTGTAGGGAGGACGAAAATGACCTAAGTGTTCATCCAATGACACAAAACACCTATTGGATGCACAAGATTGGTTAAAAACCCTAATTGGACAAGAATTAGCCTAGGGAGGACGAAAATGACCTAATTGTTCATCCAATGACACAAAAACACCTATCGGATGCACAAGATTGGTTAGAAACCCTAATTGAACCAGATTAACTGTAGCGAGGACGAAAATGACCTAATTGTTCATCCAATGACACAAAACACCTATTGGATGCACAAGATTGCTTAAAAACCCTAATTGGACAAGATTAAGTTTTGGGAGGACGAAAATGACCTAAATATTCATCCAATGACAAGGAACACCAATTGGATGCACAAGATTGGTTAGAAACCCTAATTGGACAAGATAAAGTGTAGGGAGGACGAAAATGACCTAAGTGTTCATCCAATGACACAAAACACCTATTGGATGCACAAGATTGGTTAAAAACCCTAATTGGACAAGAATTAGCCTAGGGAGGACGAAAATGACCTAATTGTTCATCCAATGACCCAAAAACACCTGTCGGATGCACAAGATTGGTCAGAAACCCTAATTGAACAAGATTAAGTGTAGGGAGGACGAAAATTACCTAAATGTTCATCCAATGACACAAAACACCTATTGGATGCACAAGATTGGTTAAAAACCCTAATTGGACAAGGATTATCATAGAGAGGACGAAAATGACCTAATTGTTCATCCAATGACACAAAAACACCAATTGGATGCACAAGATTGGTTAGAAACCCTAATTGGACAAGATAAAGTGTAGGGAGGACGAAAATGACCTAAGTGTTCATCCAATGACACAAAACACCTATTGGATGCACAAGATTGGTTAAAAACCCTAATTGGACAAGAATTAGCCTAGGGAGGACGAAAATAACCTAATTGTTCGTCCAATGACACAAAAACACCTATTGGATGCACAAGATTGGTTAGAAACCCTAATTGAACAAGATTAAATGTAGGGAGGACGAAAATGACCTAAATGTTCATCCAATGACACAAAACACCTATTGGATGCACAAGATTGGTTAGAAACCCTAATTGAACAAGATTAAATGTAGGGAGGACGAAAATCACCTAAATGTTCATATAATTACACAAAAACACCAATTGGATGCACAAGATTGGTTAGAAACCCTAATTGGACAAGATAAAGTGTAGGGAGGACGAAAATGACCTAAGTGTTCATCCAATGACACAAAACACCTATTGGATGCACAACATTGGTTAAAAACCCTAATTGGGCAAGAATTAGCCTAGGGAGGACGAAAATGACCTAAATGTTCATCCAATGACACAAAACACCTATTGGATGCACAAGATTGGTTAAAAACCCTAATTGGACAAGAATTAGCCTAGCGAGGATGAAAATGACCTAATTGTTCATCCAATGACACAAAAGCACCTATCGGATGCACAAGATTGGTTAGAAACCCTAATTGAACAAGATTAAGTGTAGGGAGGACGAAAATGACCTAATTGTTCATCCAATGACACAAAACACCTATTGGATGCACAAGATTGGTTAAAAACCCTAATTGGATAAGAATTAGCCTAAGGAGGACGAAAATAACCTAAATGTTCATCCAATGACACAAAACACCTATTGGATGCATAAGATTGGTTAAAAACCCTAATTGGACAAGAATTATCATAGGGAGGACGAAAATGACCTAATTGTTCATCCAATGACACAAAAACACCAATTGGATGCACAAGATTGGTTAGAAACCCTAATTGGACAAGATAAAGTGTAGGGAGGACGAAAATGACCTAAGTGTTCATCCAATGACACAAAACACCTATTGGATGCACAAGATTGGTTAAAAACCCTAATTGGGCAAGAATTAGCCTAGGGAGGACGAAAATGACCTAATTGTTCATCCAATCACACAAAAACACCTATCGGATGCACAAGATTGGCTAGAAACCCTAATTGAACAAGATTAAATGTAGGGAGGACGAAAATGAACTAAATGTTGATCCAATGACACAAAACACCTATTGGATGCACAAGATTAGTTAAAACCCCTAATTGGAAAAGATTTAGCCTAGGGAGGACGAAAATGACCTAATTGTTCATCCAATGACAAAAAACACCTATTGGATGCACAAGAATGGTTAAAAACCCTAATTGGACAAGATTAAGTGTAGGGAGGACGAAAATACGAAAATGACCTAAATATTCTTCCAATGACCCAAAAACACCTATCGGATGCACAAGATTGGTTAGAAACCCTAATTGAACAAGATTAAGTGTAGGGAGGACGAAAATGACCTAATTGTTCATCCAATGACACAAAACACCTATTGGATGCACAAGATTGGTTAAAAACCCTAATTGGACAAGAATTAGCCTAGGGAGGATGAAAATGACCTAATTGTTCATCCAATGACACAAAAGCACCTATCGGATGCACAAGATTGGTTAGAAACCCTAATTGAACAAGATTAAGTGTAGGGGGGACGAAAATGACCTAATTGTTCATCCAATGACACAAAACACCTATTGGATGCACAAGATTGGTTAAAAACCCTAATTGGATAAGAATTAGCCTAAGGAGGACGAAAATGACCTAAATGTTCATCCAATGACACAAAACACCTATTGGATGCACAAGATTGGTTAAAAACCCTAATTGGACAAGAATTATCATAGGGAGGACGAAAATGACCTAATTGTTCATCCAATGACACAAAAACACCAATTGGATGCACAAGATTGGTTAGAAACCCTAATTGGACAACATAAAGTGTAGGGAGGACGAAAATGACCTAAGTGTTCATCCAATGACACAAAACACCTATTGGATGCACAAGATTGGTTAAAAACCCTAATTGGACAAGAATTAGCCTAGGGAGGACGAAAATAACCTAATTGTTCATCCAATGACACAAAAACACCTATTGGATGCATAAGATTGGTTAGAAACCCTAATTGAACAAGATTAAATGTAGGGAGGACGAAAATGACCTAAATGTTCATCCAATGACACAAAACACCTATTGGATGCACAACATTGGTTAGAAACCCTAATTGAACAAGATTAAATGTAGGGAGGACGAAAATGACCTAAATGTTCATATAATTACACAAAAACACCAATTGGATGCACAAGATTGGTTAGAAACCCTAATTGGACAAGATAAAGTGTAGGGAGGACGAAAATCACCTAAGTGTTCATCCAATGACACAAAACACCTATTGGATGCACAAGATTGGTTAAAAACCGTAATTGGGCAAGAATTAGCCTAGGGAGGACGAAAATGACCTAAATGTTCATCCAATGACACAAAACACCTATTGGATGCACAAGATTGGTTAAAAACCCTAATTGGACAAGAATTAGCCTAGCGAGGATGAAAATGACCTAATTGTTCATCCAATGACACAAAAGCACCTATCGGATGCACAAGATTGGTTAGAAACCCTAATTGAACAAGATTAAGTGTAGGGAGGACGAAAATGACCTAATTGTTCATCCAATGACACAAAACACTTATTGGATGCACAAGATTGGTTAAAAACCCTAATTGGATAAGTGTTAGCCTAAGGAGGACGAAAATGACCTAAATGTTCATCCAATGACACAAAACACCTATTGGATGCATAAGATTGGTTAAAAACCCTAATTGGACAAGAATTATCATACGGAGGACGAAAATTACCTAATTGTTCATCCAATGACACAAAACACCTATTGGATGCACAAGATTGGTTAAAAACCTTAATTGGACAAGAATTATCATAGGGAGGACGAAAATGACCTAATTGTTCATCCAATGACACAAAAACACCAATTGGATGCACAAGATTGGTTAGAAACCCTAATTGGACAAGATAAAGTGTAGGGAGGATGAAAATGACCTAAGTGTTCATCCAATGACACAAAACACCTATTGGATGCACAAGATTGGTTAAAAACCCTAATTGGGCAAGAATTAGCCTAGGGAGGACGAAAATGACCTAATTGTTCATCCAATGACACAAAAACACCTATTGGATGCACAAGATTGGTTAAAAACCCTAATTGGACAACATTAAGTGTAGGGAGGACGAAAATGACCTAAATGTTCATCCAATGACACAAAACACCTATTGGATGCACAAGATTGGTTAGAAACCCTAATTGGACAAGATTAAGTTTAGGGAGGACGAAAATGACCTAAATGTTCATCCAATGACACAAAACACCTATTGGATACACAAGATTGGTTAAAAACCCTAATTCGACAAGAATTAACCTAGGGAGGAAGAAAATGACCTAATTGTTCATCCAATGACACAAAAACACCTATCGGATGCACAAGATTGGGTAGAAACCCTAATTGAACAAGATTAAGTGCAGGGAGGACGAAAATGACCTAAATGTTCATCCAATGACACAAAACACCTATTGGATGCACAAGATTGGTTAAAAACCCTAATTGG
Organism: Cicer judaicum; assembly: GCA_037974835.1. Taxonomy (NCBI): domain Eukaryota; kingdom Viridiplantae; phylum Streptophyta; class Magnoliopsida; order Fabales; family Fabaceae; genus Cicer; species Cicer judaicum. The sequence continues at coordinate 901,058 of JBBPBS010000316.1, read as the reverse complement.
ATAAGAATTAGCCTAAGGAGGACGAAAATGACCTAAATGTTCATCCAATGACACAAAACACCTATTGGATGCACAAGATTGGTTAAAAACCCTAATTGGATAAGTATTAGCCTAAGGAGGACGAAAATGACCTAAATGTTCATCCAATGACACAAAACACCTATTGGATGCACAAGATTGGTTAAAAACCCTAATTGGACAAGAATTATCATAGGGAGGATGAAAATGACCTAATTGTTCATCCAATGACACAAAAACACCAATTGGATGCACAAGATTGGTTAGAAACCCTAATTGGACAAGATAAAGTGTAGGGAGGACGAAAATGACCTAAGTGTTCATCCAATGACACAAAACACCTATTGGATGCACAAGATTGGTTAAAAACCCTAATTGGACAAGAATTAGCTTAGGGAGGACGAAAATGACCTAATTGTTCATCCAATGACACAAAAACACCTGTCGGATGCACAAGATTGGTCAGAAACCCTAATTGAACAAGATTAAGTGTAGGGAGGACGAAAATGACCTAAATGTTCATCCAATGACACAAAACACCTATTGGATGCACAAGATTGCTTAAAAACCCTAATTGGACAAGATTAAATTTAGGGAGGACGAAAATGACCTAAATGTTCATCCAATGACATAAAACACCTATTGGATGCACAAGATTGGTTAAAAACCCTAATTGGATAAGAATTAGCCTAAGGAGGACGAAAATGACCTAAATGTTCATCCAATGACACAAAACACCTATTGGATGCACAAGATTGGTTAAAAACCCTAATTGGATAAGAATTAGCATAAGGAGGACGAAAATGACCTAAATGTTCATCCAATGACACAAAACACCAATTGGATGCACAAGATTGGTTAAAAACCCTAATTGGACAAGATTAAGTGTAGGGAGGACGAAAATGACCTAAATATTTATCCAATGACACAAAAACACCTATCGGATGCACAAGATTGGTTAGAAACCCTAATTGAACAAGATTAAGTGTAGGGAGGACGAAAATGACCTAATTGTTCATCCAATGACACAAAACACCTATTGGATGCACAAGATTGGTTAAAAACCCTAATTGGATAAGAATTAGCCTAAGGAGGACGAAAATAACCTAAATGTTCATCCAATGACACAAAACACCTATTGGATGCATAAGATTGGTTAAAAACCCTAATTGGACAAGAATTATCATAGGGAGGACGAAAATGACCTAATTGTTCATCCAATGACACAAAAACACCAATTGGATGCACAAGATTGGTTAGAAACCCTAATTGGACAAGATAAAGTGTAGGGAGGACGAAAATAACCTAAATGTTCATCCAATGACACAAAACACCTATTGGATGCACAAGATTGGTTAAAAACCCTAATTGGATAAGAATTAGCCTAAGGAGGACGAAAATGACCTAAATGTTCATCCAATGACACAAAACACCTATTGGATGCACAAGATTGGTTAAAAACCCTAAATGGACAAGAATTATCATAGGGAGGACGAAAATGACCTAATTGTTCATCCAATGACACAAAAACACCAATTGGATGCACAAGATTGGTTAGAAACCCTAATTGGACAAGATAAAGTGTAGGGAGGACGAAAATGACCTAAGTTTTCATCCAATGACACAAAACACCTATTGGATGCACAAGATTGGTTAAAAACCCTAATTGGACAAGATTAAGTTTAGGGAGGACGAAAATGACCTAAATATTCATCCAATGACACAACACACCTATTGAATGAACAAGATTGGTTAAAAACCCTAATTGGACAAGATTAAGTGTAGGAGGACGAAAATGACCTAAATGTTCATCCAATGACACAAAAACACCTATCGGATGCACAAGATTGGTTAGAAACCCTAATTGAACAAGATTAACTGTAGGGAGGACGAAAATGACCTAAATGTTCATCCAATGACACAAAACACCTATTGGATGCACAAGATTGGTTAAAAACCGTAATTGGATAAGATTAAGTTTAGGGAGGACGAAAATAACCTAAATATTCATCCAATGTCACAACACACCTATTGAATGAACAAGACTGGTTAAAAACCCTAATTGGATAAGAATTAGCCTAAGGAGGACGAAAATGACCTAAATGTTCATCCAATGACAAAAACACCTATTGGATGCACAAGATTGGTTAAAAACCCTAATTGGACAAGAATTATCATAGGGAGGACGAAAATGACCTAATTGTTCATCCAATGACACAAAAACACCAATTGGATGCACAAGATTGGTTAGAAACCCTAATTGGACAAGATAAAGTGTAGGGAGGACGAAAATGACCTAAGTGTTCATCCAATGACACAAAACACCTATTGGATGCACAAGATTGGTTAAAAACCCTAATTGGACAAGATTAAGTGTAGGGAGGACGAAATTGACCTAAATGTTCATCCAATGACACAAAACACTTATTGGATGCACAAGATTGGTTAAAAACCCTAATTGGATAAGAATTAGCCTTGGGAGGACGAAAATGACCTAAGTGTTCATCCAATGACACAAAACACCTATTGGATGCACAAGATTGGTTCAAAACCCTAATTGGACAAGAATTATCATAGGGAGGACGAAAATGACCTAATTGTTCATCCAATGACACAAAAACACCAATTGGATGCACAAGATTGGTTAGAAACCCTAATTGGACAAGATAAAGTGTAGGGAGGACGAAAATGACCTAAGTGTTCATCCAATGACACAAAACACCTATTGGATGCACAAGATTGGTTAAAAACCCTAATTGGACAAGAATTAGCCTAGGGAGGACGAAAATAACCTAATTGTTCGTCCAATGACACAAAAACACCTATTGGATGCACAAGATTGGTTAGAAACCCTAATTGAACAAGATTAAATGTAGGGAGGACGAAAATGACCTAAATGTTCATCCAATGACACAAAACACCTATTGGATGCACAAGATTGGTTAGAAACCCTAATTGAACAAGATTAAATGTAGGGAGGACGAAAATCACCTAAATGTTCATATAATTACACAAAAACACCAATTGGATGCACAAGATTGGTTAGAAACCCTAATTGGACAAGATAAAGTGTAGGGAGGACGAAAATGACCTAAGTGTTCATCCAATGACACAAAACACCTATTGGATGCACAACATTGGTTAAAAACCCTAATTGGGCAAGAATTAGCCTAGGGAGGACGAAAATGACCTAAATGTTCATCCAATGACACAAAACACCTATTGGATGCACAAGATTGGTTAAAAACCCTAATTGGACAAGAATTAGCCTAGCGAGGATGAAAATGACCTAATTGTTCATCCAATGACACAAAAGCACCTATCGGATGCACAAGATTGGTTAGAAACCCTAATTGAACAAGATTAAGTGTAGGGAGGACGAAAATGACCTAATTGTTCATCCAATGACACAAAACACCTATTGGATGCACAAGATTGGTTAAAAACCCTAATTGGATAAGTATTAGCCTAAGGAGGACGAAAATGACCTAATTGTTCATCCAATGACACAAAACACCTATTGGATGCATAAGATTGGTTAAAAACCCTAATTGGACAAGAATTATCATACGGAGGACGAAAATTACCTAATTGTTCATCCAATGACACAAAACACCTATTGGATGCACAAGATTGGTTAAAAACCTTAATTGGACAAGAATTATCATAGGGAGGACGAAAATGACCTAATTGTTCATCCAATGACACAAAAACACCAATTGGATGCACAAGATTGGTTAGAAACCCTAATTGGACAAGATAAAGTGTAGGGAGGATGAAAATGACCTAAGTGTTCATCCAATGACACAAAACACCTATTGGATGCACAAGATTGGTTAAAAACCCTAATTGGGCAAGAATTAGCCTAGAGAGGACGAAAATGACCTAATTGTTCATCCAATGACACAAAAACACCTATCGGATGCACAAGATTGGTTAGAAACCCTAATTGAACAAGATTAAGTGTAGGGAGGACGAAAATGACCTAAATGTTCATCCAATGACACAAAACACCTACTTGATGCACAAGATTGGTTAAAAACCCTAATTGGATAAGAATTAGCATAAGGAGGACGAAAATGCCCTACATGTTTATCCAATGACACAAAACACCTATTGGATGCACAATATTGGTTAAAAACCCTAATTGGACAAGAATTAGCATAGGGAGGACGAAAATGACCTAATTGTTCATCCAATGACACAAAAACACCAATTGGATGCACAAGATTGGTTAGAAACCCTAATTGGACAAGATAAAGTGTAGGGAGGACGAAAATGACCTAAGTGTTCATCCAATGACACAAAACACCTATTGGATGCACAAGATTGGTTAAAAACCCTAATTGGACAAGATTAAGTTTAGGGAGGACGAAAATGACCTAAATATTCATCCAATGACAAAACACACCTATTGAATGAACAAGATTGGTTAAAAACCCTAATTGGACAAGATTAAGTGTAGGGAGGACGAAAATGACCTAAATGTTCATCCAATTAAACAAAAACACCTATCGGATGCACAAGATTGGTTAGAAACCCTAATTGAACAAGATTAAGTGTAGGGACGACGAAAATGACCTAAATGATCATCCAATGATACAAAACACCTACTGGATGCACAAGATTGGTTAAAAACCCTAATTGGATAAGAATTAGCATAAGGAGGACGAAAATGACCTAAATGTTCATCCAATGACACAAAACACCTATTGGATGCACAAGATTGGTTAAAAACCCTAATTGGACAAGAATTATCATAGGGAGGACGAAAATGACCTAATTGTTCATCCAATGACACAAAAACACCAATTGGATGCACAAGATTGGTTAGAAACCCTAATTGGACAAGATAAAGTGTAGGGAGGACGAAAATGACTTAAGCGTTCATCCAATGACACAAACCACCTATTGGATGCACAAGATTGGTTAAAAACCCTAATTGGACAAGAATTATTATAGGGAGGACGAAAATGACCTAATTGTACATCAGATGACACAAAAACACCAATTGGATGCACAAGATTGGTTAGAAACCCTAATTGGACAAGATAAAGTGTAGCGAGGACGAAAATGACTTAAGCGTTCATCCAATGACACAAAACACCTATTGGATGCACAAGATTGGTTAAAAACCCTAATTGGACAAGAATTAGCCTAGGGAGGACGAAAATGACCTAATTGTTCATCCAATGACACAAAAACACCTGTCGGATGCACAAGATTGGTCAGAAACCCTAATTGAACAAGATTAAGTGTAGGGAGGACGAAAATGACCTAAATGTTCATCCAAAGACACAAAACACCTATTGGATGCACAAGATTGGTTAAAAACCCTAATTGGATAAGAATTAGCCTAAGGAGGACGAAAATGACCTAAATGTTCATCCAATGACACAAAACACCTATTGGATGCATAAGATTGGTTAGAAACCCTAATTGAACAAGATTAAGTTTAGGGAGGACAAAAATGACCTAAATGTTCATCCAATGACACAAAACACCTATTGGATGCACAAGATTGGTTAAAAACCCTAATTGGATAAGAATTAGCCTAAGGAGGACGAAAATGACCTAAATGTTCATCCAATGACACAAAACACCTATTGGATGCACAAGATTGGTTGAAAACCCTAATTGGACAAGAATTATCATAGGGAGGACGAAAATGACCTAATTGTTCATCCAATGACACAAAAACACCTATCGGATGCACAAGATTGGTCAGAAACCCTAATTGAACAAGATTAAGTGTAGGGAGGACGAAAATGACCTAAATGTTCATCCAATGACACAACACACCTATTGAATGAACAAGATTGGTTAAAAACCCTAATTGGACAAGATTAAGTGTAGGGAGGACGAAAATGACCTAAATGTTCATCCAATGACACAAAAACACCAATTGGATGCACAAGATTGGTTAGAAACCCTAATTGGACAAGATAAAGTGTAGGGAGGACGAAAATGACCTAAGTGTTCATCCAATGACACAAAACACCTATTGGATGCACAAGATTGGTTAGAAACCCTAATTGAACAAGATTAAGTGTAGGGAAGACGAAAATGACCTAAATGTTCATCCAATGACACAAAACACCTACTAGATGCACAAGATTGGTTAAAAACCCTAATTGGATAAGAATTAGACTAAGGAGGACGAAAATGACCTAAATGTTCATCCAATGACACAAAACACCTATTGGATGCACAAGATTGGTTAAAAACCCTAATTGGACAAGAATTATCATAGGGAGGACGAAAATGACCTAATTGTTCATCCAATGACACAAAAACACCTATCGGATGCACAAGATTGGTTAGAAATCCTAATTGAACAAGATTAAGTGTAGGGAGGACGAAAATAACCTAAATGTTCATCCAATAACACAAAACACCTATTGGATGCAAAAGATTGGTTAAAAACCCTAATTGGACAAGATTAAGTTTAGGGAGGACGAAAATGACCTAAATGTTCATCCAATGACACAAAACACCTATTGGATGCACAAGATTGGTTAAAAACCCTAATTGGATAAGAATTAGCCTAAGGAGGACGAAAATGACCTAAATGTTCATCCAATGACACAAAACACCTATTGGATGCACAAGATTGGTTAAAAACCCTAATTGGACAAGAATTATCATAGGGAGGACGAAAATGACCTAATTGTTCATCCAATGACACAAAAACACCAATTGGATGCACAAGATTGGTTAGAAACCCTAATTGGACAAGATAAAGTGTAGGGAGGACGAAAATGACCTAAGTGTTCATCCAATGACACAAAACACCTATCGGATGCACAAGATTGGTTAGAAACCCTAATTGAACAAGATTAAGTGTAGGGAGGATGAAAATAACCTAAATGTTCATCCAATGACACAAAACACCTATTGGATGCACAAGATTGGTTAAAAACCCTAATTGGATAAGAATTAGCCTAAGGAGGACGAAAATGACCTAAATGTTCATCCAATGACACAAAACACCTATTGGATGCACAAGATTGGTTAAAAACCCTAATTGGACAAGAATTATCATAGGGAGGACGAAAATGACCTAATTGTTCATCCAATGACACAAAAACACCTATTGGATGCAAAAGATTGGTTAGAAACCCTAATTGAAAGATTATGTGTAAGGAGGACGAAAATAACCTAAATGTTCATCCAATGACACAAAACACCTATTGGATGCACAAGATTGGTTAAAAACACTAATTGGATAAGATTAAGCCTAAGGAGGACGAAAATGACCTAAATGTTCATCCAATGACACAAAACACCTATTGGATGCACAAGATTGGTTAAAAACCCTAATTGGACAAGAATTATCATAGGGAGGACGAAAATGACCTAATTGTTCATCCAATGACACAAAAACACCAATTGGATGCACAAGATTGGTTAGAAACCCTAATTGGACAAGATTTAGCCTAGGGAGGACGAAAATGACCAAATTGTTCATCCAATGACACAAAAACACCTATTGGATGCACAAGATTGGTTAGAAACCCTAATTGGACAAGATAAAGTGTAGAGAGAGCGAAAATGACCTAAATGTTCATCCAATGACACAAGATACCTATTGGATGCACCAGATTGGTTAAACACCCTAATTGGACAAGATTAAGTGTAGGGAGGACGAAAATGACCTAAATATTCATCTAATGACACAAAACACCTATTGGATGCACAAGATTGGTTAAAAACCCTAATTGGACATGATTAAGTGTAGGGAGGACGAAATTGACCTAAATGTTCATCCAATGACACAAAACACTTATTGGATGCACAAGATTGGTTAAAAACCCTAATTGGATAAGAATTAGCCTTGGGAGGACGAAAATGACCTAAGTGTTCATCCAATGACACAAAACACCTATTGGATGCACAAGATTGGTTAAAAACCCTAATTGGACAAGAATTATCATAGGGAGAACGAAAATAACCTAATTGTTCATCCAATGACACAAAAACACCAATTGGATGCACAAGATTGGTTAGAAACCCTAATTGGACAAGATAAAGTGTAGGGAGGACGAAAATGACCTAAGTGTTCATCCAATGACACAAAACACCTATTGGATGCACAAGATTGGTTAAAAACCCTAATTGGGCAAGAATTAGCCTAGAGAGGACGAAAATGACCTAATTGTTCATCCAATGACATAAAAACACCTATCGGATGCACAAGATTGGTTAGAAACCCTAATTGGGCAAGAATTAGCCTAGAGAGGACGAAAATGACCTAATTGTTCATCCAATGACACAAAAACACCTATCGGATGCACAAGATTGGTTAGAAACCCTAATTGAACAAGATTAAGTGTAGGGAGGACGAAAATGACCTAATTGTTCATCCAATGACACAAAACACCTATTGGATGCACAAGATTGGTTAAAAACCCTAATTGGACAAGAATTAGCCTAAGGAGGACGAAAATGACCTAATTGTTCATCCAATGACACAAAACACCTATTGGATGCACAAGAATGGTTAAAAACCCTAATTGGACAAGATTAAGTGTAGGGAGGACGAAAATACGAAAATGACCTAAATATTCCTCCAATGACCCAAAAACACCTATCGGATGCACAAGATTGGTTAGAAACACTAATTGAACAAGATTAAGTCTAGGGAGGACGAAAATGACCTAATTGTTCATCCAATGACACAAAACACCTATTGGATGCACAACATTGGTTAGAAACCCTAATTGAACAAGATTAAATGTAGGGAGGACGAAAATGACCTAAATGTTCATATAATTACACAAAACACCTATTGGATGCACAAGATTGGTTAAAAACCTTAATTGGACAAGAATTATCATAGGGAGGACGAAAATGACCTAATTGTTCATCCAATGACACAAAAACACCAATTGGATGCACAAGATTGGTTAGAAACCCTAATTGGACAAGATAAAGTGTAGGGAGGACGAAAACGACCTAAGTGTTCATCCAATGACACAAAACACCTATTGGATGCACAAGATTGCTTAAAAACCCTAATTGGACAAGATTAAGTTTAGGGAGGACGAAAATGACCTAAATGTTCATCCAATGACACAAAACACCTATTGGATGCATAAGATTGGTTAAAAACCCTAATTGGACAAGAATTATCATAGGGAGGACGAAAATGACCTAATTGTTCATCCAATGACACAAAAACACCAATTGGATGCACAAGATTGGTTAGAAACCCTAATTGGACAAGATAAAGTGTAGGGAGGACGAAAATGACCTAAGTGTTCATCCAATGACACAAAACACCTATTGGATGCACAATATTGGTTAAAAACCCTAATTGGACAAGAATTAGCCTAGGGAGGACGAAAATGACCTAATTGTTCATCCAATGACACAAAAACACCTATCGGATGCACAAGATTGGTTAGAAACCCTAATTGAACAAGATTAAGTGTAAGGAGGACGAAAATGACCTAAATGTTCATCCAATGACACAAAACACCTATTGGATGCACAGGATTGGTTAAAAACCCTAATTGGATAAGAATTAGCCTAAGGAGGACGAAAATGACCTAAATGTTCATCCAGTGACACAAAACACCTATTGGATGCACAAGATTGGTTAAAAACCCTAATTGGACAAGAATTATCATAGGGAGGACGAAAATGACCTAATTGTTCATCCAATGACACAAAAACACCAATTGGATGCACAAGATTGGTTAGAAACCCTAATTGGACAAGATAAAGTGTAGGGAGGACGAAAATGACCTAAGTGTTCATCCAATGACACAAAACACCTATTGGATGCAACAGATTGGTTAAAAACCCTAATTGGACAAGAATTAGCCTAGGGAGGACGAAAATGACCTAATTGTTCATCCAATGACACAAAAACACCTATCGGATGCACAAGATTGGTTAGAAACCCTAATTGAACAAGATAAAGTGTAGGGAGGACGAAAATGACCTAAATGTTCATCCAATGACACAAAACACCTATTGGATGCACAAGATTGGTTAAAAACCCTAATTGGACAAGAATTATCATAGGGAGGACGAAAATGACCTAATTATTCATCCAATGACACAAAAACACCAATTGGATGCACAAGATTGGTTAGAAACCCTAATTGGACAAGATAAAGTGTAGGGAGGACGAAAATGACCTAAGTGTTCATCCAATGACACAAAACACCTATTGGATGCAAAAGATTGGTTAAAAACCCTAATTGGACAAGAATTAGCCTAGGGAGGACGAAAATGACCTAATTGTTCATCCAATGACACAAAAACACCTGTCGGATGCACAAGATTGGTCAGAAATCCTAATTGAACAAGATTAAGTGTAGGGAGGACGAAAATGACCGAAATGTTCATCCAATGACACAAAACACCTATTGGATGCACAAGATTGCTTAAAAACCCTAATTGGACAAGATTAAGTGTTGGGAGGACGAAAATGACCTAAATATTCATCCAATGACAAGGAACACCAATTGGATGCACAAGATTGGTTAGAAACCCTAATTGGACAAGATAAAGTGTAGGGAGGACGAAAATGACCTAAGTGTTCATCCAATGACACAAAACACCTATTGGATGCACAAGATTGGTTAAAAACCCTAATTGGACAAGAATTAGCCTAGGGAGGACGAAAATGACCTAATTGTTCATCCAATGACACAAAAACACCTATCGGATGCACAAGATTGGTTAGAAACCCTAATTGAACCAGATTAACTGTAGCGAGGACGAAAATGACCTAATTGTTCATCCAATGACACAAAACACCTATTGGATGCACAAGATTGCTTAAAAACCCTAATTGGACAAGATTAAGTTTTGGGAGGACGAAAATGACCTAAATATTCATCCAATGACAAGGAACACCAATTGGATGCACAAGATTGGTTAGAAACCCTAATTGGACAAGATAAAGTGTAGGGAGGACGAAAATGACCTAAGTGTTCATCCAATGACACAAAACACCTATTGGATGCACAAGATTGGTTAAAAACCCTAATTGGACAAGAATTAGCCTAGGGAGGATGAAAATGACCTAATTGTTCATCCAATGACCCAAAAACACCTGTCGGATGCACAAGATTGGTCAGAAACCCTAATTGAACAAGATTAAGTGTAGGGAGGACGAAAATGACCTAAATGTTCATCCAATGACACAAAACACCTATTGGATGCACAAGATTGGTTAAAAACCCTAATTGGACAAGAATTATCATAGAGAGGACGAAAATGACCAAATTGTTCATCCAATGACACAAAAACACCAATTGGATGCACAAGATTGGTTAGAAACCCTAATTGGACAAGATAAAGTGTAGGGAGGACGAAAATGACCTAAGTGTTCATCCAATGACACAAAACACCTATTGGATGCACAAGATTGGTTAAAAACCCTAATTGGACAAGAATTAGCCTAGGGAGAACGAAAATGACCTAATTGTTCATCCAATGACACAAAAACACCTATCGGATACACAAGATTGGTTAGAAACCCTAATTGAACAAGATTAAGTTTAGGGAGGACGAAAATGACCTAAATGTTCATCCAATGACACAAAACACCTATTGGATGCACAAGATTGGTTAAAAACCCTAATTGGATAAGAATTAGCCTAAGGAGGACGAAAATGACCTAAATGTTCATCCAATGACACAAAACACCTATTGGATGCACAAGATTGGTTAAAAACCCTAATTGGACAAGAATTATCATAGGGAGGACGAAAATGACCTAATTGTCCATCCAATGACACAAAAACACCAATTGGAAGCACAAGATTGGTTAGAAACCCTAATTGGACAAGATAAAGTGTAGGGAGGACGAAAATGACCTAAGTGTTCATCCAATGACACAAAACACCTATTGGATGCACAAGATTGGTTAAAAACCCTAATTGGACAAGAATTATCATAGGGAGGACGAAAATGACCTAATTGTTCATCCAATGACACAAAAACACCAATTGGATGCACAAGATTGGTTAAAAACACTAATTGGACAAGAATTATCATAGGGACGACGAAAATGACCTAATTGTTCATCCAATGACACAAAAACACCAATTGGATGCACAAGATTGGTTAGAAACCCTAATTGGACAAGATAAAGTGTAGGGAGAGCGAAAATGACCTAAATGTTCATCCAATGACACAAGATACCTATTGGATGCACCAGATTGGTTAAACACCCTAATTGGACAAGATTAAGTGTAGGGAGGACGAAAATGACCTAAATATTCATCTAATGACACAAAACACCTATTGGATGCACAAGATTGGTTAAAAACCCTAATTGGACAAGAATTAGCCTAGGGAGGACGAAAATGACCTAATTGTTCATCCAATGACACAAAAGACCTATTGGATGCACAAGATTGGTTAAAAACCCTAATTGGACAAGAATTATCATAGGGAGGACGAAAATGACCTAATTGTTCATCCAATGACACAAAAACACCAATTGGATGCACAAGATTGGTTAGAAACCCTAATTGGACAAGATAAAGTGTAGGGAGGACGAAAATAACCTAAATGTTCATCCAATGACACAAAACACCTATTGGATGCACAAGATTGGTTAAAAACCCTAATTGGACAAGATTAAGTTTAGGGAGGACGAAAATGACCTAAATGTTCATCCAATGACACTAAACACCTACTGGATGCACAAGATTGGTTAAAAACCCTATTTGGACAAGATAAAGTGTAGGGAGGACGAAAATGACCTAAGTGTTCATCCAATGACACAAAACACCTATTGGATGCACAAGATTGGTTAAAAACCCTAATTGGACAAGAATTATCATAGGGAGGACGAAAATGACCTAATTGTTCATCCAATGACACAAAAACACCTATTGGATGCAAAAGATTGGTTAGAAACCCTAATTGAAAGATTATGTGTAAGGAGGACGAAAATAACCTAAATGTTCATCCAATGACACAAAACACCTATTGGATGCACAAGATTGGTTAAAAACACTAATTGGATAAGATTAAGCCTAAGGAGGACGAAAATGACCTAAATGTTCATCCAATGACACAAAACACCTATTGGATGCACAAGATTGGTTAAAAACCCTAATTGGACAAGAATTATCATAGGGAGGACGAAAATGACCTAATTGTTCATCCAATGACACAAAAACACCAATTGGATGCACAAGATTGGTTAGAAACCCTAATTGGACAAGATTTAGCCTAGGGAGGACGAAAATGACCAAATTGTTCATCCAATGACACAAAAACACCTATTGGATGCACAAGATTGGTTAGAAACCCTAATTGGACAAGATAAAGTGTAGAGAGAGCGAAAATGACCTAAATGTTCATCCAATGACACAAGATACCTATTGGATGCACCAGATTGGTTAAACACCCTAATTGGACAAGATTAAGTGTAGGGAGGACGAAAATGACCTAAATATTCATCTAATGACACAAAACACCTATTGGATGCACAAGATTGGTTAAAAACCCTAATTGGACATGATTAAGTGTAGGGAGGACGAAATTGACCTAAATGTTCATCCAATGACACAAAACACTTATTGGATGCACAAGATTGGTTAAAAACCCTAATTGGATAAGAATTAGCCTTGGGAGGACGAAAATGACCTAAGTGTTCATCCAATGACACAAAACACCTATTGGATGCACAAGATTGGTTAAAAACCCTAATTGGACAAGAATTATCATAGGGAGAACGAAAATAACCTAATTGTTCATCCAATGACACAAAAACACCAATTGGATGCACAAGATTGGTTAGAAACCCTAATTGGACAAGATAAAGTGTAGGGAGGACGAAAATGACCTAAGTGTTCATCCAATGACACAAAACACCTATTGGATGCACAAGATTGGTTAAAAACCCTAATTGGGCAAGAATTAGCCTAGGGAGGACGAAAATGACCTAATTGTTCATCCAATGACACAAAAACACCTATCGGATGCACAAGATTGGTTAAAAACCCTAATTGGACAAGAATTAGCCTAGGGAGGACGAAAATGACCTAATTGTTCATCCAATGACACAAAAGCACCTATCGGATGCACAAGATTGGTTAGAAACCCTAATTGAACAAGATTTAGTGTAGGGAGGACGAAAATGACCTAATTGTTCATCCAATGACACAAAACACCTATTGGATGCACAAGATTGGTTAAAAACCCTAATTGGATAAGAATTAGCCTAAGGAGGACGAAAATGACCTAAATGTTCATCCAATGACCCAAAACACCTATTGGATGCACAAGATTGGTTAAAAACCCTAATTGGACAAGAATTATCATAGGGAGGACGAAAATAACCTAATTGTTCATCCAATGACACAAAAACACCAATTGGATGCACAAGATTGGTTAGAAACCCTAATTGGACAAGATAAAGTGTAGGGAGGACGAAAATGACCTAAGTGTTCATCCAATGACACAAAACACCTATTGGATGCACAAGATTGGTTAAAAACCCTAATTGAACAAGATTAAGTTTAGGGAGGACGAAAATGACCTAAATGTTCATCCAATGACACAAAACACCTATTGGATGCACAAGATTGGTTAAAAACCCTAATTGGACAAGAATTATCATAGGGAGGACGAAAATGAACTAATTGTTCATCCAATGACACAAAAACACCAATTGGATCCACAAGATTGGTTAGAAACCCTAATTGGACAAGATAAAGTGTAGGGAGGACGAAAATGACCTAAGTGTTCATCCAATGACACAAAACACCTATTGGATGCACAAGATTGGTTAAAAACCCTAATTGGACAAGAATTAGCCTAGGGAGGACGAAAATGACCTAATTGTTCATCCAATGACACAAAAACACCTATCGGATGCACAGGATTGGTTAGAAACCCTAATTGAACAAGATTAAGTGTAGGGAGGACGAAAATGACCTAAATGTTCATCCAATGACACAAAACACCTATTGGATGCACAAGATTGGTTAAAAACCCTAATTGGATAAGAATTAGCCTAGGGAGGACGAAAATGACCTAAGTGTTCATCCAATGACACAAAACACCTATTGGATGCACAAGATTGGTTAAAAACCCTAATTGGACAAGAATTATCATAGGGAGGACGAAAATGACCTAATTGTTCATCCAATGACACAAAAACACCTATTGGATGCAAAAGATTGGTTAGAAACCCTAATTGAAAGATTATGTGTAAGGAGGACGAAAATAACCTAAATGTTCATCCAATGACACAAAACACCTATTGGATGCACAAGATTGGTTAAAAACACTAATTGGATAAGATTAAGCCTAAGGAGGACGAAAATGACCTAAATGTTCATCCAATGACACAAAACACCTATTGGATGCACAAGATTGGTTAAAAACCCTAATTGGACAAGAATTATCATAGGGAGGACGAAAATGACCTAATTGTTCATCCAATGACACAAAAACACCAATTGGATGCACAAGATTGGTTAGAAACCCTAATTGGACAAGATTTAGCCTAGGGAGGACGAAAATGACCAAATTGTTCATCCAATGACACAAAAACACCTATTGGATGCACAAGATTGGTTAGAAACCCTAATTGGACAAGATAAAGTGTAGAGAGAGCGAAAATGACCTAAATGTTCATCCAATGACACAAGATACCTATTGGATGCACCAGATTGGTTAAACACCCTAATTGGACAAGATTAAGTGTAGGGAGGACGAAAATGACCTAAATATTCATCTAATGACACAAAACACCTATTGGATGCACAAGATTGGTTAAAAACCCTAATTGGACATGATTAAGTGTAGGGAGGACGAAATTGACCTAAATGTTCATCCAATGACACAAAACACTTATTGGATGCACAAGATTGGTTAAAAACCCTAATTGGATAAGAATTAGCCTTGGGAGGACGAAAATGACCTAAGTGTTCATCCAATGACACAAAACACCTATTGGATGCACAAGATTGGTTAAAAACCCTAATTGGACAAGAATTATCATAGGGAGAACGAAAATAACCTAATTGTTCATCCAATGACACAAAAACACCAATTGGATGCACAAGATTGGTTAGAAACCCTAATTGGACAAGATAAAGTGTAGGGAGGACGAAAATGACCTAAGTGTTCATCCAATGACACAAAACACCTATTGGATGCACAAGATTGGTTAAAAACCCTAATTGGGCAAGAATTAGCCTAGAGAGGACGAAAATGACCTAATTGTTCATCCAATGACACAAAAACACCTATCGGATGCACAAGATTGGTTAGAAACCCTAATTGAACAAGATTAAGTGTAGGGAGGACGAAAATGACATAAATGTTCATCCAATGACACAAAACACCTATTGGATGCACAAGATTGGTTAAAAACCCTAATTGGATAAGAATTAGCCTAAGGAGGACGAAAATGACCTAAATGTTCATCCAATGACACAAAACACCTGTTGGATGCACCAGATTGGTTAAAAACCCTAATTGGATAAGAATTATCATAGAGAGGACGAAAATGACCTAATTGTTTATCCAATGACACAAAAACACCAATTGGATGCACATGATTGGTCAGAAACCCTAATTGGACAAGATAAAGTGTAGGGAGGACGAATATGACCTAATTGTTCATCCAATGACACAAAACACCTATTGGATGCACAAGATTGCTTAAAAACCCAAGTTGGACAAGATTAAGTTTAGGGAGGACGAAAATGACCTAAATGTTCATCCAATGATACAAAACACCTATTGGATGCACAAGATTGGTTAAAAACCCTAATTGGACAAGATTAAGTTTAGGAAGGACGAAAATGACCTAAATATTCATCCAATGACACAACACACCTATTGAATGAACAAGATTGGTTGAAAACCCTAATTGGACAAGATTAAATGTTGGGAGGACGAAAATGACCTAAATGTTCATCCAATGACATGAAAACACCTATCGGATACACAAGATTGGTTAGAAACCCTAATTGAACAAGATTAAGTGTAGGGAGGATGAAAATGACCTAAATGTTCATCCAATGACACAAAACACCTATTGGATGCACAAGATTGGTTAAAAACCCTAATTGGACAAGAATTCGCCTAGGGAGGACGAAAATGACCTAATTGTTCATCTAATGACACAAAAACACCTGTCGGATGCACAAGATTGGTCAGAAACCCTAATTGAACAAGATTAAGTGTAGGGAGGACGAAAATGACCTAAATGTTCATCCAATGACACAAAACACCTATTGGATGCACAAGATTGGTTAAAAACCGTAATTGGATAAGATTAAGTTTAGGGAGAGCGAAAATGACATAAATATTCATCCAATGACACAACACACCTATTGAATGAACAAGATTGGTTAAAAACTCTAATTGGACAAGATTAAGTGTAGGGAGGACGAAAATGACCCAAATGTTCATCCAATGACACTAAAACACCTATCGGATACTCAAGATTGGTTAGAAACCCTAATTGAACAAGATTAAGTGTAGGGAGGACGAAAATGACCTAAATGTTCATCCAATGACACAAAACACCAACTGGATGCACAAGATTGGTTAAAAACCCTAATTGGATAAGAATTAGCATAAGGAGGACGAAAATGACCTAAATGTTCATCCAATGACACAAAACACGTATTGGATGCACAAGATTGGTTAAAAAGCCTAATTGGACAAGAATTATCATAGGGAGGACGAAAATGACCTAATTGTTCATCCAATGACACAAAAACACCAATTGGATGCACAAGATTGGTTAGAAACCCTAATTGGACAAGATAAAGTGTAGGGAGGACGAAAATGACCTAAATGTGCATCCAATGACACAAAACACCTATTGGATGCACAAGATTGGTTAAAAACCCTAATTGGACAAGAATTATCAAAGGGAGGACGAAAATGACCTAATTGTTCATCCAATGACACAAAAACACCTATCGGATGCACAAGATTGGTTAGAAACCCTAATTGAACAAGATTAAGTGTAGGGAGGATGAAAATGACCTAAATGTTCATCCAATGACACAAAAGACCTATTGGATGCACAAGATTGGTTAAAAACCCTAATTGGACAAGAATTAGCCTAGGGAGGACGAAAATGACCTAATTGTTCATCCAATGACACAAAAGACCTATTGGATGCACAAGATTGGTTAAAAACCCTAATTGGACAAGAATTATCATAGGGAGGACGAAAATGACCTAATTGTTCATCCAATGACACAAAAACACCAATTGGATGCACAAGATTGGTTAGAAACCCTAATTGGACAAGATAAAGTGTAGGGAGGACGAAAATAACCTAAATGTTCATCCAATGACACAAAACACCTATTGGATGCACAAGATTGGTTAAAAACCCTAATTGGACAAGATTAAGTTTAGGGAGGACGAAAATGACCTAAATGTTCATCCAATGACACTAAACACCTACTGGATGCACAAGATTGGTTAAAAACCCTATTTGGACAAGATAAAGTGTAGGGAGGACGAAAATGACCTAAGTGTTCATCCAATGACACAAAACACCTATTGGATGCACAAGATTGGTTAAAAACCCTAATTGGACAAGAATTATCATAGGGAGGACGAAAATGACCTAATTGTTCATCCAATGACACAAAAACACCAATTGGATGCACAAGATTGGTTAAAAACACTAATTGGACAAGAATTATCATAGGGACGACGAAAATGACCTAATTGTTCATCCAATGACACAAAAACACCAATTGGATGCACAAGATTGGTTAGAAACCCTAATTGGACAAGATAAAGTGTAGGGAGAGCGAAAATGACCTAAATGTTCATCCAATGACACAAGATACCTATTGGATGCACCAGATTGGTTAAACACCCTAATTGGACAAGATTAAGTGTAGGGAGGACGAAAATGACCTAAATATTCATCTAATGACACAAAACACCTATTGGATGCACAAGATTGGTTAAAAACCCTAATTGGACAAGAATTAGCCTAGGGAGGACGAAAATGACCTAATTGTTCATCCAATGACACAAAAGACCTATTGGATGCACAAGATTGGTTAAAAACCCTAATTGGACAAGAATTATCATAGGGAGGACGAAAATGAACTAATTGTTCATCCAATGACACAAAAACACCAATTGGATGCACAAGATTGGTTAGAAACCCTAATTGGACAAGATAAAGTGTAGCGAGAGCGAAAATGACCTAAATGTTCATCCAATGACACAAGATACCTATTGGATGCACCAGATTGGTTAAACACCCTAATTGGACAAGATTAAGTGTAGGGAGGACGAAAATGACCTAAATATTCATCTAATGACACAAAACACCTATTGGATGCACAAGATTGGTTAAAAACCCTAATTGGACAAGATTAAGTGTAGGGAGGACGAAATTGACCTAAATGTTCATCCAATGACACAAAACACTTATTGGATGCACAAGATTGGTTAAAAACCCTAATTGGATAAGAATTAGCCTTGGGAGGACAAAAATGACCTAAGTGTTCATCCAATGACACAAAACACCTATTGGATGCACAAGATTGGTTAAAATCCCTAATTGGACAAGAATTATCATAGGGTGGACGAAAATGACCTAATTGTTCATCCAATGACACAAAACACCTATTGGATGCACAAGATTGGTTAAAAACCCTAATTGGACAAGATTAAGTGTAGGGAGGCGAAAATACGAAAATGACCTAAATGTTCTTCCAATGACACAAAACACCTATTGGATGCACAAGATTGGTTAAAAACCCTAATTGGACAAGATTAAGTGTAGGGAGGATGAAAATGACCTAAATGTTCATCCAATGACACAAAACACCTATTGGATGCACAAGATTGGTTAAAAACCCTAATTGGACAAGATTAAGTGTAGGGAGGACGAAAATGACCTAAGTGTTCATCCAATGACACAAAACACCTATTGGATGCACAAGATTGGTTAAAGACCCTAATTGGACAAGAATTAGCCTAGGGAGGACGAAAATGACCTAATTGTTCATCCAATGACACAAAACACCTATTGGATGCACAAGATTGGTTAAAAACCCTAATTGGACAAGATTAAGTGTAGGGAGGCGAAAATACGAAAGTGACCTAAATGTTCTTCCAATGACACAAAACACCTATTGGATGCACAAGATTGGTTAAAAACCCTAATTGGACAAGATTAAGTGTAGGGAGGACGAAAATGACCTAAATGTTCATCCAATGACACAAAACACCTATTGGATGCACAAAATTGGATAAAAACCCTAATTGGACAAGATATATCATAGGGAGGACGAAAATGACCTAATTGTTCATCCAATGACACAAAAACACCTATCGGATGCAAAAGATTGGTTAGAAACCCTAATTGAAAGATTAAGTGTAGGGAGGACGAAAATGACCTAAATGTTCATCCAATGACACAAAACACCTATTGGATGCACAAGATTGGTTAAAAACCCTAATTGGACAAGATTAAGTGTAGGGAGGACGAAAATGACCAAAATGTTCATCCAATGACACAAAACACCTATTGGATGCACAAGATTGGTTAAAAACCCTAATTGGATAAGAATTAGCCTAAGGAGGACGAAAATGACCTAAATGTTCATCCAATGACACAAAACACCTATTGGATGCACAAGATTGGCTAAAAACCCTAATTGGACAAGAATTATCATAGGGAGGACGAAAATGACCTAATTGTTCATCCAATGACACAAAAACACCAATTGGATGCACAAGATTGGTTAGAAACCCTAATTGGACAAGATAAAGTGTAGGGAGGACGAAAATGACCTAAATGTGCATCCAATGACACAAAACACCTATTGGATGCACAAGATTGGTTAAAAACCCTAATTGGACAAGAATTATCAAAGGGAGGACGAAAATGACCTAATTGTTCATCCAATGACACAAAAACACCTATCGGATGCACAAGATTGGTTAGAAACCCTAATTGAACAAGATTAAGTGTAGGGAGGATGAAAATGACCTAAATGTTCATCCAATGACACAAAAGACCTATTGGATGCACAAGATTGGTTAAAAACCCTAATTGGACAAGAATTAGCCTAGGGAGGACGAAAATGACCTAATTGTTCATCCAATGACACAAAAGACCTATTGGATGCACAAGATTGGTTAAAAACCCTAATTGGACAAGAATTATCATAGGGAGGACGAAAATGACCTAATTGTTCATCCAATGACACAAAAACACCAATTGGATGCACAAGATTGGTTAGAAACCCTAATTGGACAAGATAAAGTGTAGGGAGGACGAAAATGACCTAAGTGTTCATCCAATGACACATAACACCTATTGGATTCACAAGATTGGTTAAAAACCCTAATTGGACAAGAATTATCATAGGGAGGACGAAAATGACCTAATTGTTCATCCAATGACACAAAAACACCTATCGGATGCACAAGATTGGTTAGAAACCCTAATTGAACAAGATTAAGTGTAGGAAGGACGAAAATGACCTAAATGTTCATCCAATGACACAAAACACCTATGGGATGCACAAGATTGGTTAAAAACCCTAATTGGACAAGATTAAGTGTAGGGAGGACGAAAATGACCTAAATGTTCATCCAATGACACAAAACACCTATTGGATGCACAAGATTGGTTAAAAACCCTAATTGGACAAGAATTAGCCTAGGGTGGACGAAAATGACCTAAATGTTCATCCAATGACACAAAACACCTATCGGATGCACAAGATTGGTTAGAAACCCTAATTGGACAAGATAAAGTGTAGGGAGAGCGAAAATGACCTAAATGTTCATCCAATGACACAAGATAACTATTGGATGCACCAGATTGGTTAAACACCCTAATTGGACAAGATTAAGTGTAGGCAGGATGAAAATAACCTAAGTGTTCATCCAATGACACAAAACACCTATTGGATGCACAAGATTGGTTAAAAACCCTAATTGGACAAGAATTAGCCTAGGGAGGACGAAAATGACCTAATTGTTCATCCAATGACACAAAACACCTATTGGATGCACAAGATTGGTTAAAAACCCTAATTGGACAAGATTAAGTGTAGGGAGGACGAAAATACGAAAATGACCTAAATGTTCTTCCAATGACACAAAACACCTATTGGATGCACAAGATTGGTTAAAAACCCTAATTGGACAAGATTAAGTGTAGGGAGGACGAAAATGACCTAAATGTTTATCCAATGACACAAAACACCTATTGGATGCACAAGATTGGTTAAAAACCCTAATTGGACAAGAATTATCATAGGGAGGACGAAAATGACCTAATTGTTCATCCAATGACACAAAAACACCTATCGCATGCAAAAGATTGGTTAGAAACCCTAATTGAAAGATTAAGTGTAGGGAGGACGAAAATGACCTAAATGTTCATCCAATGACACAAAACACCTATTGGATGCACAAGATTGGTTAAAAACACTAATTGGATAAGAATAAGCCTAAGGAGGACGAAAATGACCTAAATGTTCATCCAATGACACAAAACACCTATTGGATGCACAAGATTGGTTAAAAACCCTAATTGGACAAGAATTATCTTAGGGAGGACGAAAATGACCTAATTGTTCATCCAATGACACAAAAACACCAATTGGATGCACAAGATTGGTTAGAAACCCTAATTGGACAAGATAAAGTGTAGGGAGGACGAAAATGACCTAAATGTTCATCCAATGACACAAAACACCTATTGGATGCACAAGATTGGTTAAAAACCCTAATTTGACAAGAATTATCATAGGGAGGACGAAAATGACCTAATTGTTCATCCAATGACACAAAAACACCTATCGGATGCACAAGATTGGTTAGAAACCCTAATTGAACAAGATTAAGTGTAGGGAGGATGAAAATGACCTAAATGTTCATCCAATGATACAAAACACCTATTGGATGCACATGATTGCTTAAAAACCCTAATTGGACAAGAATTAGCCTAGGGAGGAAGAAAATGACCTAATTGTTCATCCAATGACACAAAAGACCTATTGGATGCACAAGATTGGTTAAAAACCCTAATTGGACAAGAATTATCATAGGGAGGACGAAAATGACCTAATTGTTCATCCAATGACACAAAAACACCAATTGGATGCACAAGATTGGTTAGAAACCCTAATTGGACAAGATAAAGTGTAGGGAGAGCGAAAATGACCTAAATGTTCATCCAATGACACAAGATACCTATTGGATGCACCAGATTGGTTAAACACCCTAATTGGACAAGATTAAGTGTAGGGAGGACGAAAATGACCTAAATATTCATCTAATGACACAAAACACCTATTGGATGCACAAGATTGGTTAAAAACCCAAATTGGACAAGATTAAGTGTAGGGAGGACGAAATTGACCTAAATGTTCATCCAATGACACAAAACACTTATTGGATGCACAAGATTGGTTAAAAACCTAAATTGGATAAGAATTAGCCTTGGGAGGACGAAAATGACCTAAGTGTTCATCCAATGACACAAAACACCTATTGGATGCACAAGATTGGTTAAAATCCCTAATTGGACAAGAATTATCATAGGGAGGACGAAAATGACCTAATTGTTCATCCAATGACACAAAAACACCAATTGGATGCACAAGATTGGTTAGAAACCCTAATTGGACAAGATAAAGTGTAGGGAGGACGAAAATGACCTAAGTGTTCATCCAATGACACAAAACACCTATTGGATGCACAAGATTGGTTAAAGACCCTAATTGGACAAGATTTAGCCTAGGGAGGACGAAAATGACCTAATTGTTCATCCAATGACACAAAACACCTATTGGATGCACAAGATTGGTTAAAAACCCTAATTGGACAAGATTAAGTGTAGGGAGGATGAAAATGACCTAAAT
>JBBPBS010000316.1:858629-876974 GCA_037974835.1 Cicer judaicum | reverse complement strand
TTAGCCTAGGGAGGACGAAAATGACCTAATTGTTCATCCAATGACACAAAACACCTATTGGATGCACAAGATTGGTTAAAAACCCTAATTGGACAAGATTAAGTGTAGGGAGGATGAAAATGACCTAAATGTTCATCCAATGACACAAAACACCTATTGGATGCACAAGATTGGTTAAAAACCCTAATTGGACAAGATTAAGTGTAGGGAGGACGAAAATGACCTAAATGTTCATCCAATGACACAAAACACCTACTGGATGCACAAGATTCGTTAAAAACCCTAATTGGATAAGAATTAGCATGAGGAGGACGAAAATAACCTAAATGTTTATCGAATGACACAAAACACCTATTGGATGCACAATATTGGTTAAAAACCCTAATTGGACAAGAATTATCATAGGGAGGACGAAAATGACCTAATTGTTCATCCAATGACACAAAAACACCAATTGGATGCACAAGATTGGTTAGAAACCCTAATTGGACAAGATAAAGTGTAGGGAGGACGAAAATGACCTAAGCGTTCATCCAATGACACAAAACACCTATTGGATGCACAAGATTGGTTAAAAACCCTAACTGGACAAGAATTAGCCTAGGGAGGACGAAAATGACCTAACTGTTCATCCAATGACACAAAACACCTATTGGATGCACAAGATTGGTTAAAAACCCTAATTGGATAAGAATTAGCCTAAGGAGGACGAAAATGACCTAAATGTTCATCCAATGACACAAAACACCTATTGGATACACAAGATTGGTTAAAAACCCTAATTGGACAAGAATTATCATAGGGAGGACGAAAATGACCTAATTGTTCATCCAATGACACAAAAACACCAATTGGATGCACAAGATTGGTTAGAAACCCTAATTGGACAAGATAAAGTGTAGGGAGGACGAAAATAACCTAAATGTTCATCCAATGACACAAAACACCTATTGGATGCACAAGATTGGTTAAAAACCCTAATTGGACAAGATTAAGTTTAGGGAGGACGAAAATGACCTAAATGTTCATCCAATGACACTAAACACCTACTGGATGCACAAGATTGGTTAAAAACCCTATTTGGACAAGATAAAGTGTAGGGAGGACGAAAATGACCTAAGTGTTCATCCAATGACACAAAACACCTATTGGATGCACAAGATTGGTTAAAAACCCTAATTGGACAAGAATTATCATAGGGAGGACGAAAATGACCTAATTGTTCATCCAATGACACAAAAACACCAATTGGATGCACAAGATTGGTTAAAAACACTAATTGGACAAGAATTATCATAGGGACGACGAAAATGACCTAATTGTTCATCCAATGACACAAAAACACCAATTGGATGCACAAGATTGGTTAGAAACCCTAATTGGACAAGATAAAGTGTAGGGAGAGCGAAAATGACCTAAATGTTCATCCAATGACACAAGATACCTATTGGATGCACCAGATTGGTTAAACACCCTAATTGGACAAGATTAAGTGTAGGGAGGACGAAAATGACCTAAATATTCATCTAATGACACAAAACACCTATTGGATGCACAAGATTGGTTAAAAACCCTAATTGGACAAGAATTAGCCTAGGGAGGACGAAAATGACCTAATTGTTCATCCAATGACACAAAAGACCTATTGGATGCACAAGATTGGTTAAAAACCCTAATTGGACAAGAATTATCATAGGGAGGACGAAAATGAACTAATTGTTCATCCAATGACACAAAAACACCAATTGGATGCACAAGATTGGTTAGAAACCCTAATTGGACAAGATAAAGTGTAGCGAGAGCGAAAATGACCTAAATGTTCATCCAATGACACAAGATACCTATTGGATGCACCAGATTGGTTAAACACCCTAATTGGACAAGATTAAGTGTAGGGAGGACGAAAATGACCTAAATATTCATCTAATGACACAAAACACCTATTGGATGCACAAGATTGGTTAAAAACCCTAATTGGACAAGATTAAGTGTAGGGAGGACGAAATTGACCTAAATGTTCATCCAATGACACAAAACACTTATTGGATGCACAAGATTGGTTAAAAACCCTAATTGGATAAGAATTAGCCTTGGGTGGACGAAAATGACCTAAGTGTTCATCCAATGACACAAAACACCTATTGGATGCACAAGATTGGTTAAAATCCCTAATTGGACAAGAATTATCATAGGGAGGACGAAAATGACCTAATTGTTCATCCAATGACACAAAAACACCAATTGGATGCACAAGATTGGTTAGAAACCCTAATTGGACAAGATAAAGTGTAGGGAGGACGAAAATGACCTAAGTGTTCATCCAATGACACAAAACACCTATTGGATGCACAAGATTGGTTAAAAACCCTAATTGGAAAAGAATTAGCCTAGGGAGGACGAAAATGACCTAATTGTTCATCCAATGACACAAAAACACCTATCGGATGCACAAGATTGGTTAGAAACCCTAATTGAACAAGATTAAGTGTAGGGAGGACGAAAATGACCTAAATATTCATCCAATGACACAACACACCTATTGAATGAACAAGATTGGTTAAAAACCCTAATTGGACAAGATTAAGTGTAGGGAGGACGAAAATGACCTAAATGTTCATCCAATGACACAAAACACCTATTGGATGCACAAGATTGGTTAAATACCCTAATTGGATAAGAATTAGCCTAAGGAGGACGAAAATGACCTAAATGTTCATCCAATGACACAAAACTCCTATTGGATGCACAAGATTGGTTAAAAACCCTAATTGGACAAGAATTATCATAGGGAGGACGAAAATGACCTAATTGTTCATCCAATGACACAAAAACACCTATCGGATGCACAAGATTGGTTAGAAACCGTAATAGGATAAGATTAAGTTTAGGGAGGACGAAAATGACCTAAATATTCATCCAATGACACATCACACCTATTGAATGAACAAGATTGGTTAAAAACCCTAATTGGATAAGAATTAGCCTAAGGAGGACGAAAATGACCTAAATGTTCATCCAATGACACAAAACACCTATTGGATGCACAAGATTTGTTAGAAACCCTAATTGGACAAGATAAAGTGTAGGGAGGACGAAAATGACCGAAGTGTTCATCCAATGACACAAAACTCCTATTGGATGCACAAGATTGGTTAAAAACCCTAATTGGACAAGAATTATCATAGGGAGGACGAAAATGACCTAATTGTTCATCCAATGACACAAAAACACCAATTGGATGCACAAGATTTGTTAGAAACCCTAATTGGACAAGATAAAGTGTAGGGAGGACGAAAATGACCGAAGTGTTCATCCAATGACACAAAACTCCTATTGGATGCACAAGATTGGTTAAAAACCCTAATTGGACAAGAATTAGCCTAGGGAGGACGAAAATGACCTAATTGTTCATCCAATGACACAAAAACACCTGTCGGATGCACAAGATTGTTCAGAAACCCTAATTGAACAAGATTAAGTGTAGGGAGGACGAAACTGACCTAAATGTTCATCCAATGACACAAAACACCTATTGGATGCATAAGATTGCTTAAAAACCCTAATTGGACAAGATTAAGTTTAGGGAGGACGAAAATGACCTAATTGTTGATCCAAAAACACAAAAACACCAATTGGATGCACAAGATTGGTTAGAAACCCTAATTGGACAAGATAAAGTGTAGGGAGGACAAAAATGACCTAAATGTTCATCCAATGACACCAAACAGCTATTGGATGCACAAGATTGGTTAAAAACCCTAATTGGACAAGAATTATCATAGGGAGGACGAAAATGACCTAATTGTTCATCCAATGACACAAAAACACCAATTGGATGCACAAGATTGGTTAGAAACCCTAATTGGACAAGATAAAGTGTAGGGAGGACGAAAATGACCTAAGTGTTCATCCAATGACACAAAACACCTATTGGATGCACAAGATTGGTTAAAAACCCTAATTGGATAAGAATTAGGCTAAGGAGGACGAAAATGACCTAAATGTTCATCCAATGACACAAAACACCTATTGGATGCACAAGATTGGTTAAAAACCCTAATTGGACAAGAATTATCATAGGGAGGACGAAAATGACCTAATTGTTCATCCAATGACACAAAAACACCAATTGGATGCACAAGATTGGTTAGAAACCCAAATTGGACAAGAAAAAGTGTAGGGAGGACGAAAATGAACTAAGTGTTCATCCAATGACACATAACACCTATTTGATGAACAAGATTGGTTAAAAACCCTAATTGGACAAGAATTAGCCTAGGGAGGACGAAAATGACCTAATTGTTCATCCAATGACACAAAAACACCTATCGGATGCACAAGAATTGTTAGAAACCCTAATTGAACAAGATTAAGTGTAGCGAGGACGAAAATGACCTAAATGTTCATCCAATGACACAAAACACCTATTGGATGCACAAGATTGGTTAAAAACCCTAATTGGACAAGAATTATCATAGGGAGGACGAAAATGACCTAATTGTTCATCCAATGACACAAAAACACCAATTGGATGCACAAGATTGGTTAGAAACCCTAATTAGAAAAGATAAAGTGTAGGGAGGACGAAAATGACCTAAAATTTTCATCCAATGACACAAAACACCTATTGGATGCACAAGATTGGTTAAAAACCCTAATTGGACAAGAATTATCATAGGGAGGACGAAAATGACCTAATTGTTCATCCAATGACACAAAAACACCAATTGGATGCACAAGATTGGTTAGAAACCCTAATTGGACAAGATTAAGTGTAGGGAGGACGAAAATGACCTAATTGTTCATCCAATGACACAAAACACCTATTGGATGCACAAGATTGGTTAAAAACCCTAATTGGACAAGATTAAGTGTAGGGAGGATGAAAATGACCTAAATGTTCATCCAATGACACAAAACACCTATTGGATGCACAAGATTGGTTAAAAACCCTAATTGGACAAGATTAAGTGTAGGGAGGACGAAAATGACCTAAATGTTCATCCAATGACACAAACACAACTATTGGATGCACAAGATTAGTTAGAAACCCTAATTGAACAAGATTAAGTTTAGGGAGGACGAAAATGACCTAAATATTCATCCAATGACACAACACACCTATTGAATGAACAAGATTGGTTAAAAACCCTAATTGGACAAGATTAAGTGTAGGGAGGACGAAAATGACCTAAAAGTTCATCCAATGACACAAAACACCTATTGGATGCACAAGATTGGTTAAAAACCCTAATTGGACAAGATTAAGTGTAGGGAGGACGAAAATGACCTAAATGTTCATCCAATGACACAAAAAAACCTATCGGATGCACAAGATTGGTTAGAAACCCTAATTGAACAAGATTAACTGTAGGGAGGACGAAAATGACCTAACTGTTCATCCAATGACACAAAAACACCAATTGGATGCACAAGATTGTTCAGAAACCCTAACTGGATAAGATAAAGTGTAGGGAGGACGAAAATGACCTAAGTGTTCATACAATGACACAAAACACCTATTGGATGCACAAGATTGGTTAAAAACCCTAATTGGATAAGAATTAGCCTAAGGAGGACGAAAATGACCTAAATGTTCATCCAATGACACAAAACACCTATTGGATGCACAAGATTGGTTAAAAACCCTAATTGGATAAGAATTAGCCTAAGGAGGACGAAAATGACCTAAATGTTCATCCAATGACACAAAACACCTATTGGATGCACAAGATTGGTTAAAAACCCTAATTGGACAAGAATTATCTTAGGGAGGACGAAAATGACCTAATTGTTCATCCAATGACACAAAAACACCAATTGGATGCACAAGATTGGTTAGAAACCCTAATTGGACAAGATAAAGTGTAGGGAGGACGAAAATGACCTAAATGTTCATCCAATGACACAAAACACCTATTGGATGCACAAGATTGGTTAAAAACCCTAATTTGACAAGAATTATCATAGGGAGGACGAAAATGACCTAATTGTTCATCCAATGACACAAAAACACCAATTGGATGCACAAGATTGGTTAGAAACCCTAATTGGACAAGATAAAGTGTAGGGAGGACGAAAATGACCTAAGTGTTCATCCAATGACACATAACACCTATTGGATGCACAAGATTGGTTAAAAACCCTAATTGGACAAGAATTATCATAGGGAGGACGAAAATGACCTAATTGTTCATCCAATGACACAAAAACACCAATTGGATGCACAAGATTGGTTAGAAACCCTAATTGGACAAGATGAAGTGTGGGGAGGACGAAAATGACCTAAGTGTTCATCCAATGACACAAAACACCTATTGGATGCACAAGATTGGTTAAAAACCCTAATTGGACAAGAATTAGCCTAGGGAGCACGAAAATGACCTAATTGTTCATCCAATGACACAAAAACACCTATCGGATGCACAAGATTGGTTAGAAACCCTAATTGAACAAGATTAAGTGTAGGGAGGATGAAAATGACCTAAATGTTCATCCAATGACACAAAACACCTATTGGATGCACAAGATTGGTTAAAAACCCTAATTGGACAAGAATTAGCCTAGGGAGGACGAAAATGACCTAAATGTTCATCCAATGACACAAACACACCTATTGGATGCACAAGATTGGTTAGAAACCCTAATTGGACCAGAATAAGCCTAGGGAGATCGAAAATGACCTAATTGTTCATCCAATGACACAAACACAACTATTGGATGCACAAGATTGGTTAGAAACCCTAATTGGACAAGCATAGGCCTAAAGAGGATGAAAATGACCTAAATGTTCCTCCAATGACACAAAAACACCTTATGGATGCACAACATTGGTTAAAAACCCTAATTGGACAAGATTAAGTGTAGGGAGGACGAAAATAACCTAAATGTTCATCCAATGACACAAAACACCTATTGGATGCACAAGATTGGTTAGAAACCTTAATTGGACAAGGTTAAGTTTAGGGAGGACCAAAATGACCTAAATGTTCATCCAATGACACAAAACACCTATGGGATGCACAAGATTGGTTAAAAACCCTAATTGGACAAGATTAAGTGTAGGGAGGACGAAAATGACCTAAATGTTCATCCAATGACACAAAACACCTATTGGATGCACAAGATTGGTTAAAAACCCTAATTGGACAAGATTTAGCCTAGGGAGGACGAAAATGACCTAATTGTTCATCCAAGGACACAAAAACACCTATTGGATGCACAAGATTGGTTAAAAACCCTAATTGGACAAGAATTATCATAGGGAGGACGAAAATGACCTAATTGTTCATCCAATGACACAAAAACACCAATTGGATGCACAAGATTGGTTAGAAACCCTAATTGGACAAGATAAAGTGTAGGGAGGACGAAAATGACCTAAGTGTTCATCCAATGACACAAAACACCTATTGGATGCACAAGATTGGTTAAAAACCCTAATTGGACAAGATTAAGTGTAGGGAGGACGAAATTGACCTAAATGTTCATCCAATGACACAAAACACTTATTGGATGCACAAGATTGGTTAAAAACCCTAATTGGATAAGAATTAGCCTTGGGAGGACGAAAATGACCTAAGTGTTCATCCAATGACACAAAACACCTATTGGATGCACAAGATTGGTTCAAAACCCTAATTGGACAAGAATTATCATAGGGAGGACGAAAATGACCTAATTGTTCATCCAATGACACAAAAACACCAATTGGATGCACAAGATTGGTTAGAAACCCTAATTGGACAAGATAAAGTGTAGGGAGGACGAAAATGACCTAAGTGTTCATCCAATGACACAAAACACCTATTGGATGCACAAGATTGGTTAAAAACCCTAATTGGACAAGAATTAGCCTAGGGAGGACGAAAATGACCTAATTGTTCATCCAATGCCACAAAAACATCTGTCGGATGCAAAAGATTGCTCAGAAACCCTAATTGAACAAGATTAAGTGTAGGGAGGACGAAAATGACCTAAATGTGCATCCAATGACACAAAACACCTATTGGATGCACAAGATTGGTTAAAAACCCTAATTGGACAAGAATTATCATAGGGAGGACGAATGACCTAATTGTTCATCCAATGACACAAAAACACCTGTCGGATGCACAAGATTGCTCAGAAACCCTAATTGGACAAGATTAAATTTAGGGAGGACGAAAATGACCTAAGTGTTCATCCAATGACACAAAACACCTATTGGATGCACAAGATTGCTTAAAAACCCTAATTGGACAAGATTAAGTTTAGGGAGGACGAAAATGACCTAATTGTTGATCCAAAAACACAAAAACACCAATTGGATGCACAAGATTGGTTAGAAACCCTAATTGGACCAGATAAAGTGTAGGGAGGACGAAAATGACCTAAGTGTTCATCCAATGACAGCAAACAGCTATTGGATGCACAAGATTGGTTAAAAACCCAAATTGGACAAGAATTATCATAGGGAGGACGAAAATGACCTAATTGTTCATCCAATGACACAAAAACACCAATTGGATGCACAAGATTGGTTAGAAACCCTAATTGGACAAGATAAAGTGTAGGGAGGACGAAAATGACCTAAGTGTTCATCCAATGACACAAAACACCTATTGGATGCACAAGATTGGTTAAAAACCCTAATTGGACAAGAATTAGCCTAGGGAGGACGAAAATGACCTAATTGTTCATCCAATGACACAAAATACCTATTGGATGCACAAGATTGGTTAAAAACCCTAATTGGACAAGATTAAGTGTAGGGAGGACGAAAATACGAAAATGACCTAAATGTTCTTCCAATGACACAAAACACCTATTGGATGCACAAGATTCGTTAAAAACCCTAATTGGATAAGATTAAGTGTAGGGAGGACGAAAATGACCTAAATGTTCATCCAATGACACAAAACACCTATCGGATGCACAAGATTGGTTAAAAACACTAATTGGACAAGAATTATCATAGGGAGGACGAAAATGACCTAATTGTTAATCCAATGACACAAAAGACCTATTGGATGCACAAGATTGGTTAAAAACCCTAATTGGACAAGAATTAGCCTAGGGAGGACGAAAATGACCTAATTGTTCATCCAATGATACAAAACACCTATTGGATGCACAAGATTGGCTAAAAACCCTAATTGGACAAGAATTATCATAGGGAGGACGAAAATGACCTAATTGTTCATCCAATGACACAAAAACACCTATCAGATGCACAAGATTGGTTAGTAACACTAATTGAACAAGATTAAGTGTAGGGAGGATGAAAATGACCTAAATGTTCATCCAATGACACAAAACACCTATTGGATGCACAAGATTGGTTAAAAACCCGAATTGGACAAGAATTAGCCTAGGGAGGACGAAAATGACCTAATTGTTCATCCAATGACACAAAAGACCTATTGGATGCACAAGATTTGTTAAAAACCCTAATTGGACAAGAATTATCATAGGGAGGACGAAAATGACCTAATTGTTCATCCAATGACACAAAAACACCAATTGGATGCACAAGATTGGTTAGAAACCCTAATTGGACAAGATAAAGTGTAGGGAGGACGAAAAT
The DNA here is from genome assembly GCA_037974835.1 of Cicer judaicum. Lineage (NCBI taxonomy): Eukaryota > Viridiplantae > Streptophyta > Magnoliopsida > Fabales > Fabaceae > Cicer > Cicer judaicum. The sequence continues at coordinate 867,406 of JBBPBS010000316.1, read as the reverse complement.
GACCTAAATGTTCATCCAATGACACAAAACACCTATTGGATGCACAAGATTGGCTAAAAACCCTAATTGGACAAGAATTATCATAGGGAGGACGAAAATGACCTAATTGTTCATCCAATGACACAAAAACACCTATCGGATGCACAAGATTGGTTAGAAACACTAATTGAACAAGATTAAGTGTAGGGAGGATGAAAATGACCTAAATGTTCATCCAATGACACAAAACACCTATTGGATGCACAAGATTGGTTAAAAACCCTAATTGGACAAGAATTAGCCTAGGGAGGACGAAAATGACCTAATTGTTCATCCAATGACACAAAAGACCTATTGGATGCACAAGATTGGTTAAAAACCCTAATTGGACAAGAATTATCATAGGGAGGACGAAAATGACCTAATTGTTCATCCAATGACACAAAAACACCAATTGGATGCACAAGATTGGTTAGAAACCCTAATTGGACAAGATAACGTGTAGGGAGAGCGAAAATGACCTAAATGTTCATCCAATGACACAAGATACCTATTGGATGCACCAGATTGGTTAAACACCCTAATTGGACAAGAATTATCAAAGGGAGGACGAAAATGACCTAAATGTTTATCGAATGACACAAAACACCTATTGGATGCACAAGATTGGTTAAAAACCCTAATTGGAAAAGAAATATCATAGGGAGGACGAAAATGACCTAAATATTCATCTAATGACACAAAACACCTATTGGATGCACAAGATTGGTTAAAAACCCTAATTGGATAAGAATTAGCCTTGGGAGGACGAAAATGACCTAAGTGTTCATCCAATGACACAAAACAGCTATTGGATGCACAAGATTGGTTAAAAACCCTAATTGGACATGAATTATCATAGGGAGGACGAAAATAATCTAATTGTTCATCCAATGACACAAAAACACCAATTGGATGCACAAGATTGGTTAGAAACCCTAATTGGACAAGATAAAGTGTAGGGAGGACGAAAATGACCAAAGTATTCATCCAATGACACAAAACACCTATTGGATGCACAAGATTGGTTAAAAACCCTAATTGGGCAAGAATTAGCCTAGAGAGGACGAAAATGACCTAATTGTTCATCCAATGACACAAAAACACCTATCGGATGCACAAGATTGGTTAGAAACCCTAATTGAACAAGATTAAATGTAGGGAGGACGAAAATGACCTAAATGTTCATCCAATGACACAAAACACCTATTGGATGCACAAGATTGGTTAGAAACCCTAAATTAACAAGATTAAGTGTAGGGAGGACGAAAATGACCTAAATGTTCATCCAATGCACAAAACACCTATTGGATGCACAAGATTGGTTAAAAACCCTAATTGGACAAGATTTAGCCTAGGGAGGACGAAAATGACCTAATTGTTCATCCAATGACACAAAAACACCTATTGGATGCACAAGATTGGTTAGAAACCCTAATTGAACAAGATTAAATGTAGGGAGGACGAAAATGACCTGAATGTTCATCCAATGACACAAAACACCAATTGGATGCACAAGATTGGTTAAAAACCCTAATTGGACAAGATTTAGCCTGGGGAAGACGAAAATGACCTAATTGTTCATCCAATGACACAAAAACACCTATCGGATGCACAAGATTGGTAAGAAACCCTAATTGAACAAGATTAAGTGTAGGGAGGACGAAAATGACCTAAATGTTCATCCAATGACACAAAACACCTATTGGATGCACAAGATTGGTTAAAAACCCTAATTGGAAGAGAATTATCATAGGGAGGACGAAAATGACCTAATTGTTCATCCAATGACACAAAAACACCTATCGGATGCACAAGACTGGTTAGAAACCCTAATTGAACAAGATTAAATGTAGGGAGGAAGAAAATGACCTAAATGTTCATCCAATGACACAAAACACCTATTGGATGCACAAGATTGGTTAAAAACCCTAATTGGACAAGAATTAGCCTAGGGAGGACGAAAATGACGTAATAGTTCATCCAATGACACAAAAGCACCTATCGGATGCACAAGATTGGTTAGAAACCCTAATTGAACAAGATTAAGTGTAGGGAGGACGAAAATGACCTAAGTGTTCATCCAATGACACAAAAACACCAATTGGATGCACAAGAATTGTTAGAAACCCTAATTGGACAAGATAAAGTGTAGGGAGGACGAAAATGACCTAAGTGTTCATCCAATGACACAAAACACCTATTGGATGCACATGATTGGTTAGAAACCCTAATTGAACAAGATTAAATGTAGGGACGACGAAAATGACCTAATTGTTCATTCAATGACACAAAACACCTATTGAATGTACAAGATTGGTTAAAAACCCTAATTGGACAAGATTTAGCCTAGGGAGGACGAAAATGACCTAATTGTTCATCCAATGACACAAAAACACCAATTGGATGCACAAGAATTGTTAGAAACCCTAATTGGACAAGATAAAGTGTAGGGAGGACGAAAATGACCTAAGTGTTCATCCAATGACACAAAACACCTATTGGATGCACAAGATTGGTTAAAAACCCTAATTGGACAAGAATTATCATAAGGAGGACGAAAATGACCTAATTGTTCATCCAATGACACAAAAACACCAATTGGATGCACAAGATTGGTTAGAAACCATAATTGGACAAGATAAAGTGTAGGGAGGACGAAAATGACCTAAATGTTCATCCAATGACACAAAACACCTATTGGATGCACAAGATTGGTTAAAAACCCTAATTGGACAAGAATTATCATAGGGAGGACGAAAATGACCTAATTGTTCATCCAATGACACAAAAACACCTATCGGATGCACAAGATTGGTTAGAAACCCTAATTGAACAAGAATTATCATAGAGAGGACGAAAATGACCTAATTGTTCATCCAATGACACAAAAACACCAATTGGATGCACAAGATTGGTTAAAAACCCTAATTGGAAAAGATTAAGTGTAGGGAGGACGAAAATGACCTAATTGTTGATCCAATGACACAAAAACACCAATTGGATGCACAAGATTGGTTAGAAACCCTAATTGGACAAGATAAAGTGTAGGGAGGACGAAAATGACCTAAGTGTTCATCCAATGACACAAAACACCTATTGGATGCACAAGATTGGTCAAAAACCCTAATTGGACAAGAATTATCATAGAGAGGACGAAAATGACCTAATTGTTCATCCAATGACACAAAAACACCTATCGGATGCACAAGATTGGTTAGAAACCCTAATTGAACAAGAATTATCATAGAGAGGACGAAAATGACCTAATTGTTCATCCAATGACACAAAAACACCAATTGGATGCACAAGATTGGTCAGAAACCCTAATTGGACAAGATAAAGTGTAGGGAGGACGAAAATGACCTAAGTGTTCATCCAATGACACAAAACACCTATTGGATGCACAAGATTGGTTAAAAACCCTAATTGGACAAGAATTAGCCTAGGGAGGACGAAAATGACCTAATTGTTAATCCAATGACACAAAAACACCTATCGGATGCACAAGATTGGTTAGAAAGCCTAATTGGAAAAGATAAAGTGTAGGGAAGACGAAAATGACCTAAATGTTCATCCAATGACACAAAACACCTATTGGATGCACAAGATTGGTTAAAAACCCTAATTGGATAAGAATTAGCCTAAGGAGGACGAAAATGACCTAAATGTTCATCCAATGACACAAAACACCTAATGGATGCACAAGATTGGTTAAAAACCCTAATTGGACAAGAATTATCATAGGGAGGACGAAAATGACCTAATTGTTCATCCAATGACACAAAAACACCAATTGGATGCACAAGATTGGTTAGAAACCCTAATTGGACAAGATAAAGTGTAGGGAGGACGAAAATGACCTAAGTGTTCATCCAATGACACAAAACACCTATTGGATGCACAAGATTGGTTAAAAACCCTAATTGGACAAGAATTTGCCTAGGGAGGACGAAAATGACCTAATTATTCATCCAATGACACAAAAACACCTGTCGGATGCACAGGATTGGTCAGAAACCCTAATTGAACAAGATTAAGTGTAGGGAGGACGAAAATGACCTAAATGTTCATCCAATGACACAAAACACCTTTTGGATGCACAAGATTGCTTAAAAACCCTAATTGGACAAGATTAAGTTTAGGGAGGACGAAAATGACCTAAATGTTCATCCAATGACACAAAACACCTATTGGATGCACAAGATTGGTTAAAAACCCTAATTGGACAAGATTAAGTTTAGGGAGGACGAAAATGACCTAAATATTCATCCAATAACACAACACACCTATTGAATGAACAAGATTGGTTAAAAACCCTAATTGGACAAGATTAAGTGTAGGAGGACGAAAATGACCTAAATGTTCATCCAATGACACAAAAACACCTATCGGATGCACAAGATTGGTTAAAAACCCTAATTGGACAAGAATTATCATAGGGAGGACGAAAATGACCTAATTGTTCATCCAATGACACAAAAACACCAATTGGATGCACAAGATTGGTTAGAAACCCTAATTGGACAAGATAAAGTGTAGGGAGGACGAAAATGACCTAAGTGTTCATCCAATGACACAAAACACCTATTGGATGCACAATATTGGTTAAAAACCCTAATTGGACAAGAATTAGCCTAGGGAGGACGAAAATGACCTAATTGTTCAACCAATGACACAAAAACACCTGTCGTATGCACAAGATTGGTCAGAAACCCTAATTGAACAAGATTAAGTGTAGGGAGGACGAAAATGACCTAAATGTTCATCCAATGACACAAAACACCTATTGGATGCACAAGATTGGTTAAAAACCCTAATTTGATAAGAATTAGCCTAAGGAGGACGAAAATAACCTAAATGTTCATCCAATGACACAAAACACCAATTGGATGCACAAGATTGGTTAAAAACCCTAATTGTACAAGAATTATCATAGGGAGGACGAAAATGACCTAATTGTTCATCCAATGACACAAAAACACCAATTGGATGCACAAGATTGGTCAGAAACCCTAATTGGACAAGATAAAGTGTAGGGAGGACGAAAATGACCTAAGTTCATCCAATGACACAAAACACCTATTGGATGCACAAGATTGGTTAAAAACCCTAATTGGACAAGAATTATCATAGGGAGGACGAAAATGACCTAATTGTTCATCCAATGACACAAAAACACCAATTGGATGCACAAGATTGGTTAGAAACCCTAATTGGACAAGATAAAGTTTAGGGAGGACGAAAATGACCTAAATGTTCATCCAATGACACAAAACATCTATTGGATGCATAAGATTGGTTAAAAACCCTAATTGGATAAGAATTAGACTAAGGAGGACGAATATGACCTAAATGTTCATCCAATGACACAAAACACCTATTGGATGCACAAGATTGGTTAAAAACCCTAATTGGACAAGAATTATCATAGGGAGGACGAAAATGACCTAAATGTTCATCCAATGACACAAAAACACCTATCGGATGCACAAGATTGATTAGAAACCCTAATTGAACAAGATTAAGTGTAGGGAGGACGAAAATGACCTAAATGTTCATCCAATGACACAAAACACCTATTGGATGCACAAGATTGGTTAAAAACCGTAATTGGATAAGATTAAGTTTAGGGAGGACGAAAATGACATAAATATTCATCCAATGACACAACACACCTATTGAATGAACAAGATTGGTTAGAAACCCTAATTGAACAAGATTAAGTGTAGGGAGGACGAAAATGACCTAAATGTTCATCCAAGGACACAAAACACCTACTGGATGCACAAGATTGGTTAAAAACCCTAATTGGATAAGAAATAGAATAAGGAGGACGAAAATGACCTAAATGTTCATCCAATGACACAAAACACCTATTGGATGCACAAGATTGGTTAAAAACCCTAATTGGACAAGAATTATCATAGGGAGGACGAAAATGACCTAATTGTTCATCCAATGACACAAAAACACCAATTGGATGCACAAGATTGGTTAGAAACCCTAATTGGACAAGATAAAGTGTAGGGAGGACGAAAATGACCTAATTGTTCATCCAATGACACAAAAACACCTATCGGATGCACAAGATTGGTTAGAAACCCTAATTGAACAAGATTAAATGTAGGGAGGACGAAAATGACCTAAATGTTCATCCAATGACAAAAAACACCTATTGGATGCACAAGATTGGTTAGAAACCCTAATTGAACAAGATTAAGTGTAGGGAGGACGAAAATGACCTAAATGTTCATCCAATGACACAAAACACCTATTGGATGCACAAGATTGGTTAAAAACCCTAATTGGATAAGAATTAGCCTAAGGAGGATGAAAATGACCTAAATGTTCATCCAATGACACAAAACACCTATTGGATGCACAAGATTGGTTAAAAACCCTAATTGGACAAGAATTATCATAGGGAGGACGAAAATGACCTAATTGTTCATCCAATGACACGAAAACACCAATTGGATGCACAAGATTGGTTAGAAACCCTAATTGGACAAGATAAAGTGTAGGGAGGACGAAAATGACCTAAGTGTTCATCCAATGACACAAAACACCTATTGGATGCACAAGATTGGTTAAAAACCCTAATTGGACAAGATTTAGCCTAGGGAGGACGAAAATGACCTAATTGTTCATCCAATAACACAAAATCACCTATTGGATGCACAAGATTGGTTAGAAACCCTAATTGAACAAGATTAAATGTAGGGAGGACGAAAATGACCTAAATGTTCATCCAATGACACAAAACACCTATTGGATGCACAAGATTGGTTAAAAACCCTAATTGGACAAGAATTAGCCTCGGGAAGACGAAAATGACCTAATTGTTCATCCAATGACACAAAAACACCTATCGGATGCACAAGATTGGTTAGAAACCCTAATTGAACAAGATTAAGTGTAGGGAGGACGAAAATGACCTAATTGTTCATCCAATGACACAAAACACCTATTGGATGCACAAGATTGGTTAAAAACCCTAATTGGACAAGAATTACCCTAGGGAGGACGAAAATGACCTAATTGTTCATCCAATGACACAAAAGCACCTATCGGATGCACAAGATTGGTTAGAAACCCTAATTGAACAAGATTAAGTGTAGGGAGGACGAAAATGACCTAATTGTTCATCCATTGACACAAAACACCTATTGGATGCACATGATTGGTTAGAAACCCTAATTGAACAAGATTAAATGTAGGGACGACGAAAATGACCAAATTGTTCATTCAATGACACAAAACACCTATTGAATGCACAAGATTGGTTAAAAACCCTAATTGGACAAGATTTAGCCTAGGGAGGACGAAAATGACCTAATTGTTCATCCAATGACACAAAAACACCAATTGGATGCACAAGAATTGTTAGAAACCCTAATTGGACAAGATAAAGTGTAGGGAGGACGAAAATGACCTAAGTGTTCATCCAATGACACAAAACACCTATTGGATGCACAAGATTGGTTAAAAACCCTAATTGGACAAGAATTATCATAAGGAAGACGAAAATGACCTAATTGTTCATCCAATGACACAAAAACACCAATTGGATGCACAAGATTGGTTAGAAACCCTAATTGGACAAGATAAAGTGTAGGGAGGACGAAAATGACCTAAGTGTTCATCCAATGACACAAAACACCTATGGGATGCACAAGATTGGTTAAAAACCCTAATTGGGCAAGAATTAGCCTAGGGAGGACGAAAATGACCTAATTGTTCATCCAATGACACAAAAACACCTATCGGATGCACAAGATTGGTTAGAAACCCTAATTGAACAAGATTAAATTTAGGGAGGACGAAAATGACCTAAATGTTCATCCAATGACACAAAACACCTATTGGATCCACAAGATTGGTTAAAAACCCTAATTGGACAAGAATTAGCCTAGGGAGGACGAAAATGACCTAATTGTTCATCCAATGACACAAAAACACCAATTGGATGCACAAGATTGGTTAGAAACCCTAATTGGACAAGATAAAGTGTAGGGAGGACGAAAATGACCTAAGTGTTCATCCAATGACACAAAACACCTATGGGATGCACAAGATTGGTTAAAAACCCTAATTGGACAAGATTAAGTGTAGGGAGGACAAAAATGACCTAAATGTTCATCCAATTAAACAAAAACACCTATCGGATGCACAAGATTGGTTAGAAACCCTAATTGAACAAGATTAAGTGTAGGGACGACGAAAATGACCTAAATGTTCATCCAATGATACAAAACACCTACTGGATGCACAAGATTGGTTAAAAACCCTAATTGGATAAGAATTAGCATAAGGAGGACGAAAATGACCTAAATGTTCATCCAATGACACAAAACACCTATTGGATGCACAAGATTGGTTAAAAACCCTAATTGGACAAGAATTATCATAAGGAGGACGAAAATGACCTAATTGTTCATCCAATGACACAAAAACACCAATTGGATGCACAAGATTGATTAGAAACCCTAATTGAACTAGATTAAGTATAGGGAGGACGAAAATGACCTAAATGTTCATCCAATGACACAAAACACCTATTGGATGCACACGATTGGTTAAAAACCGTAATTGGATAAGATTAAGTTTAGGGAGGACGAAAATGACATAAATATTCATCCAATGACACAACACACCTATTGAATGACCAAGATTGGTTAAAAATCCTAATTGGACAAGATTAAGTGTAGGGAGGACGAAAATGACCTAAATGTTCATCCCATGACAAAAAAACA
>JBBPBS010000316.1:799812-858619 GCA_037974835.1 Cicer judaicum | reverse complement strand
GGAGGACGAAAATGACATAAATATTCATCCAATGACACAACACACCTATTGAATGAACAAGATTGGTTAAAAATCCTAATTGGACAAGATTAAGTGTAGGGAGGACGAAAATGACCTAAATGTTCATCCAATGACAAAAAAACACCTATCGGATGCACAAGATTGGTTAGAAACCCTAATTGAACAAGATTAAGTGTAGGGAAGACGAAAATGACCTAAATGTTCATCCAATGACACAAAACACCTACTGGATGCACAAGATTGGTTAAAAACCCTAATTGGATAAGAATTAGCATAAGGAGGACGAAAATGACCTAAATGTTCATCCAATGACACAAAACACCTATGGGATGCACAAGATTGGTTAAAGACCCTAATTGGACAAGAATTATCATAGGGAGAACGAAAATGACCTAATTGTTCATCCAATGACACCAAAACACCAATTGGATGCACAAGATTGGTTAGAAACCCTAATTAGACAAGATAAAGTGTAGGGAGGACGAAAATGACCTAAGTGTTCATCCAATGACACAAAACACCTATTGGATGCACAAGATTGGTTAAAAACCCTAATTGGACAAGATTAAGTTTAGGGAGGACGAAGATGACCTATATATTCATCCAATGACACAACACACCTATTGAATGAACAAGATTGGTTAAAAACCCTAATTGGACAAGATTAAGTGTAGGGAGGACGAAAATGACCTAAGTGTTCATCCAATGACACAAAACACCTATTGGATGCACAAGATTGGTTAAAAACCCTAATTGGACAAGAATTAGCCTAGGGAGGACGAAAATGACCTAATTGTTCATCCAATGACACAAAACACCTATTGGATGCACAAGATTGGTTAAAAACCCTAATTGGATAAGAATTAGCCTAAGGAGGACGAAAATGACCTAAATATTTATCCAATGACACAAAACACCTATTGGATGCACAAGATTGGTTAAAAACCCTAATTGTACAAGAATTATCATAGGGAGGACGAAAATGACCTAATTGTTCATCCAATGACAAAAAAACACCAATTGGATGCACAAGATTGGTTAGAAACCCTAATTGTAAAAGATAAAGTGTAGGGAGGACGAAAATGACCTAAAATGTTCATCCAATGACACAAAACACCTATTGGATGCACAAGATTGGTTAAAAACCCTAATTGGACAATAATTATTATAGGGAGGACGAAAATGACCTAATTGTTCATCCAATGACACAAAAACACCAATTGGATGCACAAGATTGGTTAGAAACCCTAATTGGACAAGATAAAGTGTAGGGAGGACGAAAATGACCTAAGTGTTCATCCAATGATACAAAACACCTCTTGGATGCACAAGATTGGTTAAAAACCCTAATTGGACAAGAATTAGCCTAGGGAGGACGAAAATGACCTAATTGTTCATCCAATGACACAAAAACACCTATCGGATGCACAAGATTGGTTAGAAACCCTAATTGAACAAGATTAAGTGTAGGGAGGACGAAAATAACCTAAATGTTCATCCAATGACACAAAACACCTATTCGATGCACAAGATTGGTTAAAAACCCTAATTGGATAAGAATTAGCCTAAGGAGGACGAAAATGACCTAAATGTTCATCCAATGACAAAAAACACCTATTGGATGCACAAGATTGGTTAAAAACCCTAATTGGACAAGAATTATCATAGGGAGGACGAAAATGACCTAATTGTTCATCCAATGACACAAAAACACCAATTGGATGCACAAGATTGGTTAGAAACCCTAATTGGAAAAGATAAAGTGTAGGGAGGACGAAAATGACCTAAAATGTTCATCCAATGACACAAAACACCTACTGGATGCACAAGATTGGTTAAAAACCCTAATTGGATAAGAATTAGCATAAGGAGGACGAAAATGACCTAAATGTTCATCCAATGACACAAAACACCTATTGGATGCACAAGATTGGTTAAAAACCCTAATTGGACAAGAATTATCATAGGGAGGACGAAAATGACCTAATTGTTCATCCAATGACACAAAAACACCAATTGGATGCACAAGATTGGTTAGAAACCCTAATTGGACAAGATAAAGTGTAGGGAGGACGAAAATGACTTAAGCGTTCATCCAATGACACAAACCACCTATTGGATGCACAAGATTGGTTAAAAACCCTAATTGGACAAGAATTATTATAGGGAGGACGAAAATGACCTAATTGTACATCAGATGACACAAAAACACCAATTGGATGCACAAGATTGGTTAGAAACCCTAATTGGACAAGATAAAGTGTAGCGAGGACGAAAATGACTTAAGCGTTCATCCAATGACACAAAACACCTATTGGATGCACAAGATTGGTTAAAAACCCTAATTGGACAAGAATTAGCCTAGGGAGGACGAAAATGACCTAATTGTTCATCCAATGACACAAAAACACCTGTCGGATGCACAAGATTGGTCAGAGACCCTAATTGAACAAGATTAAGTGTAGGGAGGACGAAAATGACCTAAATGTTCATCCAATGACACAAAACACCTATTGGATGCACAAGATTGGTTAAAAACCCTAATTGGACAAGAATTATCATAGGGAGGACGAAAATGACCTAATTGTTCATCCAATGACACAAAAACACCAATTGGATGCACAAGATTGGTTAGAAACCCTAATTGGACAAGATAAAGTGTAGGGAGGACGAAAATGACCTAAGTGTTCATCCAATGACACAAAACACCTATTGGATGCACAAGATTGGTTAAAAACCCTAATTGGACAAGAATTAGCCTAGGGAGGACGAAAATGACCTAATTGTTCATCCAATGCCACAAAAACATCTGTCGGATGCAAAAGATTGCTCAGAAACCCTAATTGAACAAGATTAAGTGTAGGGAGGACGAAAATGACCTAAATGTGCATCCAATGACACAAAACACCTATTGGATGCACAAGATTGGTTAAAAACCCTAATTGGACAAGAATTATCATAGGGAGGACGAATGACCTAATTGTTCATCCAATGACACAAAAACACCTGTCGGATGCACAAGATTGCTCAGAAACCCTAATTGGACAAGATTAAATTTAGGGAGGACGAAAATGACCTAAGTGTTCATCCAATGACACAAAACACCTATTGGATGCACAAGATTGCTTAAAAACCCTAATTGGACAAGATTAAGTTTAGGGAGGACGAAAATGACCTAATTGTTGATCCAAAAACACAAAAACACCAATTGGATGCACAAGATTGGTTAGAAACCCTAATTGGACCAGATAAAGTGTAGGGAGGACGAAAATGACCTAAGTGTTCATCCAATGACAGCAAACAGCTATTGGATGCACAAGATTGGTTAAAAACCCAAATTGGACAAGAATTATCATAGGGAGGACGAAAATGACCTAATTGTTCATCCAATGACACAAAAACACCAATTGGATGCACAAGATTGGTTAGAAACCCTAATTGGACAAGATAAAGTGTAGGGAGGACGAAAATGACCTAAGTGTTCATCCAATGACACAAAACACCTATTGGATGCACAAGATTGGTTAAAAACCCTAATTGGACAAGAATTAGCCTAGGGAGGACGAAAATGACCTAATTGTTCATCCAATGACACAAAAACACCTGTCGGATGCACAAGATTGGTCAGAGACCCTAATTGAACAAGATTAAGTGTAGGGAGAACGAAAATGACCTAAATGTTCATCCAATGACACAAAACACCTATTGGATGCACAAGATTGGTTAAAAACCCTAATTGGACAAGAATTATCATAGGGAGGACGAAAATGACCTAATTGTTCATCCAATGACACAAAAACACCAATTGGATGCACAAGATTGGTTAGAAACCCTAATTGGACAAGATAAAGTGTAGGGAGGACGAAAATGACCTAAGTGTTCATCCAATGACACAAAACACCTATTGGATGCACAAGATTGGTTAAAAACCCTAATTGGACAAGAATTAGCCTAGGGAGGACGAAAATGACCTAATTGTTCATCGAATGACACAAAAACACCTATCGGATGCACAAGATTGGTTAGAAACCCTAATTGAACAAGATTAAGTGTAGGGAGGACGAAAATGACCTAAATGTTCCTCCAATGACACAAAACACCTATTGGATGCACAAGATTGGTTAAAAACCCTAATTGGACAAGAATTATCATGGGGAGGACGAAAATGACCTAATTGTTCATCCAATGACACAAAAACACCAATTGGATGCACAAGATTGGTTAGAAACCCTAATTGGACAAGATAAAGTGTAGGGAGGACGAAAATGACCTAAGTGTTCATCCAATGACACAAAACACCTATTGGATGCACAAGATTGGTTAAAAACCCTAATTGGACAAGAATTAGCCTAGGGAGGACGAAAATGACCAAATTGTTCATCCAATGACACAAAACGCCTATTGGATGCACAAGATTGGTTAAAAACCCTAATTGGACAAGATTAAGTGTAGGGAGGGTGAAAATACGAAAATGACCTAAATGTTCTTCCAATGACACAGAACACCTATTGGATGCACAAGATTGGTTAAAAACCCTAATTGGAAAAGAATTAGCCTAGGGAGGACGAAAATGACCTAATTGTTCATCCAATGACACAAACACACCTATTGGATGCACAAGATTGGTTAGAAACCCTAATTGGACAAGATTAAGTGTAGGGAGGACGAAAATGACCTAAATGTTCAACCAATGACACAAAAACACCAATTGGATGCACAAGATTGGTTAGAAACCCTAATTGGACAAGATAAAGTGTACGGAGAGCGAAAATGACCTAAATGTTCATCCAATGACACAAGACACCTATTGGATGCACCAGATTGGTTAAACACCCTAATTGGACAAGATTAAGTGTAGGGAGGACGAAAATGACCTAAATGTTCATCCAATGACACAAAACACCTATTAGATGCACAAGATTGGTTAAAAACCCAAATTGGACAAGATTAAGTGTAGGTGGGACGAAAATGACCTAAATGTTCATCCAATGACACAAAACACCTATTGGATGCACAAGATTGGTTAAAAACCCTAATTGGACAAGATTAAGTGTAGGGAGGACGAAAATGGTCTAAATATTGATCCAATGACACAAAAACACCTATTAGATGCACAAGATTAGTTAAAAACCCTAATTGGAAAAGATTTAGCCTAGGGAGGACGAAAATGACCTAATTGTTCATCCAATGACATAAAAACACCCATTGGATGCACAAGATTGGTTAAAAACCCTAATTGGACAAGATTAAATGTAGGGAGAACGAAAATGACCTAAATGTTCATCCAATGACACAAAACACCTATTGGATGCACAAGATTGGTTAAAAACCCTAATTGGACAAGAATTAGCCTAGGGTGGACGAAAATGACGTAATAGTTCATCCAATGACACAAAAGCACCTATCGGATGCACAAGATTGGTTAGAAACCCTAATTGAACAAGATTAAGTGTAGGGAGGACGAAAATGACCTAATTGTTTATCCAATGACACAAAACACTTATTGGATGCACAAGATTGGTTAAAAACCCTAATTGGAAGAGAATTATCATAGGGAGGACGAAAATGACCTAATTGTTCATCCAATGACACAAAAACACCAATTAGATGCACAAGATTGGTTAGAAACCCTAATTGGACAAGATAAAGTGTAGGGAGGATGAAAATGACCTAAGTGTTCATCCAATGACACAAAACACCTATTGGATGCACAAGATTGGTTAAAAACCCTAATTGGAAGAGAATTATCATAGGGAGGACGAAAATGACCTAATTGTTCATCCAATTACATAAAAACACCAATTGGATGCACAAGATTGGTAAGAAACCCTAATTGGACAAGATAAAGTGTAGGGAGGATGAAAATGTTCTAAGTGTTCATCCAATGACACAAAACACCTATTGGATGCACAAGATTGGTTAAAAACCCTAATTGGGCAGGAATTAGCCAAGGGAGGACGAAAATGACCTAATTGTTCATCCAATGACACAAAAACACCTATCGGATGCACAAGATTGCTTAGAAACCCTAATTGAACAAGATTAAATGTAGGGAGGAAGAAAATGACCTAAATGTTCATCCAATGACACAAAACACCTATTGGATGCACAAGATTGGTTAAAAACCCTAATTGGACAAGAATTAGCCTAGGGAGGACAAAAATGACCTAATTGATCATCCAATGACACAAAAGCACCTATCGGATGCACAAGATTGGTTAGAAACCCTAATTGAACAAGATTAAGTGTAGGGAGGACGAAAATGACCTAATTGTTCATCCAATGACACAAAACACCTATTGGATGCACAAGATTGGTTAAAAACCCTAATTGGATAAGAATTAACCTAAGGAGGACGAAAATGACCTAAATGTTCATCCAATGACACAAAACACCTATTGGATGCACAAGATTGGTTAAAAACCCTAATTGGAAGAGAATTATCATAGGGAGGACGAAAATGACCTAATTGTTCATCCAATGACACAAAAACACCAATTGGATGCACAAGATTGGTAAGAAACCCTAATTGGACAAGATAAAGTGTAGGGAGGATGAAAATGACCTAAGTGTTCATCCAATGACACAAAACACCTATTGGATGCACAAGATTGGTTAAAAACCCTAATTGGGCAAGAATTAGCCTAGGGAGGACGAAAATGACCTAATTGTTCATCCAATGACACAAAAGCACCTAACGGATGCACAAGATTGGTTAGAAACCCTAATTGAACAAGATTAAGTGTAGGGAGGACGAAAATGACCTAATTGTTCATCCAATGACACAAAACACCTATTGGATGCACAAGATTGGTTAAAAACCCTAATTGGACAAGAATTACCCTAGGGAGGACGAAAATGACCTAATTGTTCATCCAATGACACAAAAACACCAATTGGATGCACAAGATTGGTTAGAAACCCTAATTGGACAAGATTAAGTTTAGGGAGGACGAAAATGACCTAAATGTTCATCCAATGACACAAAACACCTATTGGATGCACAAGATTGGTTAAAAACCCGAATTGGACAAGATTAAGTGTAAGGAGGACGAAAATGACATAAATATTCATCCAATGAAAGAAAAACACCTATTGGATGCACAAGATTGGTTAAAAACCCTAATTGGACAAGATTAAGTTTAGGGAGGACGAAAATGACCTAAATGTTCATCCAATGACACAAAACACCTATTGGATGCACAAGATTGGTTAAAAACCCTAATTGGACAAGACTAAGACTAAGGAGGACGAAAATGACCTAAATGTTCATCCAATGACACAAAACACCTATTGGATGCACAAGATTGGTTAAAAACCCTAATTGGACAAGAATTATCATAGGGAGGACGAAAATGACCTAATTGTTCATCCAATGACACAAAAACACCAATTGGATGCACAAGATTGGTTAGAAACCCTAATTGGACAAGATAAAGTGTAGGGAGGACGAAAATGACCTAAGTGTTCATCCAATGACACAAAACACCTATCGGATGCACAAGATTGGTTAGAAACCCTAATTGAACAAGATTAAGTGTAGGGAGGACGAAAATAACCTAAATGTTCATCCAATGACACAAAACACCTATTGGATGCACAAGATTGGTTAAAAACCCTAATTGGATAAGAATTAGCCTAAGGAGGACGAAAATGACCTAAATGTTCATCCAATGACACAAAACACCTATTAGATGCACAAGATTGGTTAAAAACCCTAATTGGACAAGAATTATCATAGGGAGGACGAAAATGACCTAATTGTTCATCCAATGACACAAAAACACCAATTGGATGCACAAGATTGGTTAGAAACCCTAATTGGACAAGATAAAGTGTAGGGAGGACGAAAATGAGCTAAGTGTTCATCCAATGACACAA
Source organism: Cicer judaicum (assembly GCA_037974835.1). NCBI lineage: Eukaryota > Viridiplantae > Streptophyta > Magnoliopsida > Fabales > Fabaceae > Cicer > Cicer judaicum. The sequence goes on along the minus strand of JBBPBS010000316.1, from coordinate 850,717 downwards.
AACACCTCTTCGATGCACAAGATTGGTTAAAAACCCTAATTGGACAAGAATTAGCCTAGGGAGCACGAAAATGACCTAATTGTTCATCCAATGACACAAAAACACCTATCGGATGCACAAGATTGGTTAGAAACCCTAATTGAACAAGATTAAGTGTAGGGAGGACGAAAATAACCTAAATGTTCATCCAATGACACAAAACACCTATTGGATGCACAAGATTGGTTAAAAACCCTAATTGGACAAGAATTATCATAGGGAGGACGAAAGACCTAATTGTTCATCCAATGACACAAAAACACCAATTGGATGCACAAGATTGGTTAGAAACCCTAATTGGACAAGATAAAGTGTAGGGAGGACGAAAATGACCTAAGTGTTCATCCAATGACACAAAACACCTATTGGATGCACAAGATTGGTTAAAAACCCTAATTGGACAAGAATTAGCCTAGGGAGGACGAAAATGACCTAATTGTTCATCGAATGACACAAAAACACCTATCGGATGCACAAGATTGGTTAGAAACCCTAATTGAACAAGATTAAGTGTAGGGAGGACGAAAATGACCTAAATGTTCCTCCAATGACACAAAACACCTATTGGATGCACAAGATTGGTTAAAAACCCTAATTGGACAAGAATTATCATGGGGAGGACGAAAATGACCTAATTGTTCATCCAATGACACAAAAACACCAATTGGATGCACAAGATTGGTTAGAAACCCTAATTGGACAAGATAAAGTGTAGGGAGGACGAAAATGACCTAAGTGTTCATCCAATGACACAAAACACCTATTGGATGCACAAGATTGGTTAAAAACCCTAATTGGACAAGAATTAGCCTAGGGAGGACGAAAATGACCAAATTGTTCATCCAATGACACAAAACGCCTATTGGATGCACAAGATTGGTTAAAAACCCTAATTGGACAAGATTAAGTGTAGGGAGGGTGAAAATACGAAAATGACCTAAATGTTCTTCCAATGACACAGAACACCTATTGGATGCACAAGATTGGTTAAAAACCCTAATTGGAAAAGAATTAGCCTAGGGAGGACGAAAATGACCTAATTGTTCATCCAATGACACAAACACACCTATTGGATGCACAAGATTGGTTAGAAACCCTAATTGGACAAGATTAAGTGTAGGGAGGACGAAAATGACCTAAATGTTCAACCAATGACACAAAAACACCAATTGGATGCACAAGATTGGTTAGAAACCCTAATTGGACAAGATAAAGTGTAGGGAGGACGAAAATGACCTAAATGTTCATCCAATGACACAAAACACCTATTGGATGCACAAGATTGGTTAAAAACCCTAATTGGACAAGATTAAGTTTAGGGAGGACGAAAATGACCTAAATATTCATCCAATGACACAAGACACCTATTGAATGAACAAGATTGGTTAAAAACCCTAATTGGACAAGATTAAGTGTAGGGAGGACGAAAATGACCTAAATGTTCATCCAATGACACAAAAACACCTATCGGATGCACAAGATTGATTAGAAACCCTAATTGAACAAGATTAAGTGTAGGGAGGACGAAAATGACCTAAATGTTCATCCAATGACACAAAACACCTATTGGATGCACAAGATTGGTTAAAAACCGTAATTGGATAAGATTAAGTTTAGGGAGGACGAAAATGACATAAATATTCATCCAATGACACAACACACCTATTGAATGAACAAGATTGGTTAGAAACCCTAATTGAACAAGATTAAGTGTAGGGAGGACGAAAATGACCTAAATGTTCATCCAAGGACACAAAACACCTACTGGATGCACAAGATTGGTTAAAAACCCTAATTGGATAAGAAATAGAATAAGGAGGACGAAAATGACCTAAATGTTCATCCAATGACACAAAACACCTATTGGATGCACAAGATTGGTTAAAAACCCTAATTGGACAAGAATTATCATAGGGAGGACGAAAATGACCTAATTGTTCATCCAATGACACAAAAACACCAATTGGATGCACAAGATTGGTTAGAAACCCTAATTGGACAAGATAAAGTGTAGGGAGGACGAAAATGACTTAAGCGTTCATCCAATGACACAAAACACCTATTGGATGCACAAGATTGGTTAAAAACCCTAATTGCACAAGAATTAGCCTAGGGAGGACGAAAATGACCTAATTGTTCATCCAATGACACAAAAACACCTGTCGGATGCACAAGATTGGACAGAAACCCTAATTGAACAATATTAAGTGTAGGGAGAACGAAAATGACCTAAATGTTCATCCAATGACACAAAACACCTATTGGATGCACAAGATTGCTTAAAAACCCTAATTGGACAAGATTAAGTTTAGGGAGGACGAAAATGACCTAAATGTTCATCCAATGACACAAAACACCTATTGGATGTACAAGATTGGTTAAAAACCCTAATTGGACAAGATTACGTTTAGGGAGGACGAAAATGACCTAAATATTCATCCAATGACACAACACACCTATTGAATGAACAAGATTGGTTAAAAACCCTAACTGGACAAGATTAAGTGTAGGGAGGACGAAAATGACCTAAGTGTTCATCCAATGACACAAAACACCTATTGGATGCACAAGATTGGTTAAAAACCCTAATTGGACAAGAATTATCATAGGGAGGACGAAAATGACCTAATTGTTCATCCAATGACACAAAAACACCAATTGGATGCACAAGATTGGTCAGAAACCCTAATTGGACAAGATAAAGTGTAGGGAGGACGAAAATGACTTAAGCGTTCATCCAATGACCCAAAACACCTATTGGATGCACAAAATTGGTTAAAAACCCTAATTGGACAAGAATTAGCCTAGGGAGGACGAAAATGACCTAATTGTTCATCCAATGACACAAAAACACCTGTCGGATGCACAAGATTGGTCAGAAACCCTAATTGAACAAGATTAAGTGTAGGGAGAACGAAAATGACCTAAATGTTCATCCAATGACACAAAACACCTATTGGATGCACAAGATTGCTTAAAAACCATAATTGGACAAGATTAAGTTTAGGGAGGACGAAAATGACCTAAATGTTCATCCAATGACACAAAAACACCAATTGGATGCACAAGATTGGTCAGAAACCCTAATTGGACAAGATAAAGTGTAGGGAGGACGAAAATGACCTAAGTGTTCATCCAATGACACAAAACACCTATTGGATGCACAAGATTGGTTAAAAACCCTAATTGGACAAGAATTAGCCTAGGGAGGACGAAAATGACCTAATTGTTCATCCAATGACACAAAAACACCTGTCGGATGCACAAGATTGGTTAGAAACCCTAATTGGACAAGATAAAGTGTAGGGAGGACGAAAATGACCTAAGTGTTCATCCAATGACACAAAACACCTATTGGATGCACAAGATTGGTTAAAAACCCTAATTGGACAAGAATTAGCCTAGGGAGGACGAAAATGACCTAATTGTTCATCCAATGACACAAAAACACCTATCGGATGCACAAGATTGGTTAGAAACCCTAATTGAACAAGATTAAGTGTAGGGAGGACGAAAATGACCTAAATGTTCATCCAATGACACAAAACACCTATTGGATGCACAAGATTGGTTAAAAACCCTAATTGGATAAGAATTAGCCTAAGGAAGACGAAAATGAGCTAAATGTTCATCCAATGACACAAAACACCTATTGGATGCACAAGATTGGTTAAAAACCCTAATTGGACAAGAATTATCATAGGGAGGACGAAAATGACCTAATTGTTCATCCAATGACACAAAAACACCAATTGGATGCACAAGATTGGTTAGAAACCCTAATTGGACAAGATAAAGTGTAGGGAGGACGAAAATGACCTAAGTGTTCATCCAATGACACAAAACACCTATTGGATGCACAAGATTGGTTAAAAACCCTAATTGGACAAGAATTAGCCTAGGGAGGACGAAAATGACCTAATTGTTCATCCAATGACACAAAACGCCTATTGGATGCACAAGATTGGTTAAAAACCCTAATTGGACAAGATTAAGTGTAGGGAGGGTGAAAATACGAAAATGACCTAAATGTTCTTCCAATGACACAGAACACCTATTGGATGCACAAGATTGGTTAAAAACCCTAATTGGACAAGAATTAGCCTAGGGAGGACGAAAATGACCTAATTGTTCATCCAATGACACAAACACACCTATTGGATGCACAAGATTGGTTAGAAACCCTAATTGGACAAGATTAAGTGTAGGGAGGACGAAAATGACCTAAATGTTCAACCAATGACACAAAAACACCAATTGGATGCACAAGATTGGTTAGAAAACCTAATTGGACAAGATAAAGTGTAGGGAGAGCGAAAATGACCTAAATGTTCATCCAATGACACAAGACACCGATTGGATGCACCAGATTGGTTAAACACCCTAATTGGACAAGATTAAGTGTAGGGAGGACGAAAATGACCTAAATATTCATCTAATGACACAAAACACCTATTGGATGCACAAGATTGGTTAAAAACCCTAATTGGACAACATGAAGTGTAGGGAGGACGAAAATGACCTAAATGATCATCCAATGACACAAAACCCATATTGGATGCACAAGATTGGTTAAAAACCCTAGTTGGACAAGATTTAGCCTAGGGAGGACGAAAATGACCTAATTGTTCATCCAATGACACAAAAACACCCATTGGATGCACAAGATTGGTTGAAAACCCTAATTGGACAAGAATTAGTGTAGGGAGGACGAAAATGACCTAAATGTTCATCCAATGACACAAAACACCTATTGGATGCACAAGATTGGTTAAAAACCCTAATTGGACAACATTAAGTGTAGGGAGGACGAAAATGACCTAAATGTTCATCCAATGACACAAAACACCTATTGGATGCACAAGATTGGTTAAAAACCCAAATTGGACAAGATTAAGTGTAGAAGGGACGAAAATGACCTAAATGTTCATCCAATGACACAAAACACCTATTGGATGCACAAGATTGGTTAAAAACCCTAATTGGACAAGATTAAGTGTAGGGAGGACGAAAATGGTCTAAATATTGATCCAATGACACAAAAACACCTATTAGATGCACAAGATTAGTTAAAAACCCTAATTGGAAAAGATTTAGCCTAGGGAGGACGAAAATGACCTAATTGTTCATCCAATGACACAAAAACACCCATTGGATGCACAAGATTGGTTAAAAACCCTAATTGGACAAGATTAAGTGTAGGGAGGGCGAAAATGACCTAAATGTTCATCCAATGACACAAAACACCTATTGGATGCACAAGATTGGTTAAAAACCCTAATTGGACAAGAATTAGCCTAGGGAGGACGAAAATGACCTAATTGTTCATCCAATGACACAAAAACACCTATTGGATGCACAAGATTGGTTAGAAACCCTAATTAGAAGAGATTAAGTTTAGGGAGGACGAAAATGACATCAATGTTCATCCAATGAGACAAAAACAACAATTGGATGCACAAGATTGGTTAGAAACCCTAATTGGACAAGATTAAGTGTAGGGAGGACGAAAATGACTAAAATGTTCATCCAATGACACAAAACACCTATTGGATGCACAAGATTGGTTAAAAACCCTAATTGGACAAGAATTAGCCTAGGGAGGACGAAAATGACCTAATTGTTCATCCAATGACACAAAAACACCTATCGGATGCACAAGATTGGTTAGAAACCCTAATTGAACAAGATTAAGTGTAGGGAGGACGAAAATGACCTAACTGTTCATCCAATGACACAAAACACCTATTGGATGCACAAGATTGGTTAAAAACCCTAATTGGACAAGAATTAGCCTAGGGAGGACGAAAATGACCTAAATGTTCATCCAATGACACAAAACACCTATTGGATGCACAAGATTGGTTAGAAACCCTAATTGGACAAGAATTAGCCTAGGGAGGACGAAAATGACCTAATTGTTCATCCAATGACACAAAAACACCTATCGGATGCACAAGATTGGTTAGAAACCCTAATTGAACAAGATTAAGTGTAGGGAGGACGAAAATGACCTAAATGTTCATCCAATGACACAAAACACCTATTGGATGCACAAGATTGGTTAAAAACCCTAATTGGATAAGAATTAGCCTAAGGAGGACGAAAACGACCTAAATGTTCATCCAATGACACAAAAACACCAATTGGATGCACAAGATTGGTTAGAAACCCTAATTGAACAAGATTAAGTGTAGGGAGGACGAAAATGACCTAACTGTTCATCCAATGACACAAAAACACCAATTGAATGTACAAGATTGGTTAGAAACCCTAATTGGACAAGATAAAGTGTAGGGAGAGCGAAATGACCTAAATGTTCATCCAATGACAAAAAAACACCTATCAGATGCACAAGATTGGTTAGAAACCCTAATTGAACAAGATTAAGTGTAGGGAGGACGAAAATGACCTAAATGTTCATCCAATGACACAAAACACCTATTGGTTGCACAAGATTGGTTAAAAACCCTAATTGGATAAGAATTAGCCTAAGAGGGACGAAAATGACCTAAATGTTCATCCAATGACACAAAACACCTATTGGATGCACAAGATTGGTTAAAAACCCTAATTGGACAAGAATTAGCCTAGGGAGGACGAAAATGACCTAATTGTTCATCCAATGACACAAAAACACCAATTGGATGCACAAGATTGGTTAGAAACCCTAATTGGACAAGATAAAGTGTAGGGAGGACGAAAATGACCTAAGTGTTCATCCAATGACACAAAACACCTATTGGATGCACAAGATTGGTTAAAAACCCTAATTGGACAAGAATTAGCCTAGGGAGGACGAAAATGACCTAATTGTTCATCCAATGCCACAAAAACATCTGTCGGATGCAAAAGATTGCTCAGAAACCCTAATTGAACAAGATTAAGTGTAGGGAGGACGAAAATGACCTAAATGTGCATCCAATGACACAAAACACCTATTGGATGCACAAGATTGGTTAAAAACCCTAATTGGACAAGAATTATCATAGGGAGGACGAATGACCTAATTGTTCATCCAATGACACAAAAACACCTGTCGGATGCACAAGATTGCTCAGAAACCCTAATTGGACAAGATTAAATTTAGGGAGGACGAAAATGACCTAAGTGTTCATCCAATGACACAAAACACCTATTGGATGCACAAGATTGCTTAAAAACCCTAATTGGACAAGATTAAGTTTAGGGAGGACGAAAATGACCTAATTGTTGATCCAAAAACACAAAAACACCAATTGGATGCACAAGATTGGTTAGAAACCCTAATTGGACCAGATAAAGTGTAGGGAGGACGAAAATGACCTAAGTGTTCATCCAATGACAGCAAACAGCTATTGGATGCACAAGATTGGTTAAAAACCCAAATTGGACAAGAATTATCATAGGGAGGACGAAAATGACCTAATTGTTCATCCAATGACACAAAAACACCAATTGGATGCACAAGATTGGTTAGAAACCCTAATTGGACAAGATAAAGTGTAGGGAGGACGAAAATGACCTAAGTGTTCATCCAATGACACAAAACACCTATTGGATGCACAAGATTGGTTAAAAACCCTAATTGGACAAGAATTAGCCTAGGGAGGACGAAAATGACCTAATTGTTCATCCAATGACCCAAAAACACCTGTCGGATGCACAAGATTGGTCAGAAACCCTAATTGAACAAGATTAAGTGTAGGGAGGACGAAAATTACCTAAATGTTCATCCAATGACACAAAACACCTATTGGATGCACAAGATTGGTTAAAAACCCTAATTGGACAAGGATTATCATAGAGAGGACGAAAATGACCTAATTGTTCATCCAATGACACAAAAACACCAATTGGATGCACAAGATTGGTTAGAAACCCTAATTGGACAAGATAAAGTGTAGGGAGGACGAAAATGACCTAAGTGTTCATCCAATGACACAAAACACCTATTGGATGCACAAGATTGGTTAAAAACCCTAATTGGACAAGAATTAGCCTAGGGAGGACGAAAATGACCTAATTGTTCATCGAATGACACAAAAACACCTATCGGATGCACAAGATTGGTTAGAAACCCTAATTGAACAAGATTAAGTGTAGGGAGGACGAAAATGACCTAAATGTTCCTCCAATGACACAAAACACCTATTGGATGCACAAGATTGGTTAAAAACCCTAATTGGACAAGAATTATCATGGGGAGGACGAAAATGACCTAATTGTTCATCCAATGACACAAAAACACCAATTGGATGCACAAGATTGGTTAGAAACCCTAATTGGACAAGATAAAGTGTAGGGAGGACGAAAATGACCTAAGTGTTCATCCAATGACACAAAACACCTATTGGATGCACAAGATTGGTTAAAAACCCTAATTGGACAAGAATTAGCCTAGGGAGGACGAAAATGACCAAATTGTTCATCCAATGACACAAAACGCCTATTGGATGCACAAGATTGGTTAAAAACCCTAATTGGACAAGATTAAGTGTAGGGAGGGTGAAAATACGAAAATGACCTAAATGTTCTTCCAATGACACAGAACACCTATTGGATGCACAAGATTGGTTAAAAACCCTAATTGGAAAAGAATTAGCCTAGGGAGGACGAAAATGACCTAATTGTTCATCCAATGACACAAACACACCTATTGGATGCACAAGATTGGTTAGAAACCCTAATTGGACAAGATTAAGTGTAGGGAGGACGAAAATGACCTAAATGTTCAACCAATGACACAAAAACACCAATTGGATGCACAAGATTGGTTAGAAACCCTAATTGGACAAGATAAAGTGTACGGAGAGCGAAAATGACCTAAATGTTCATCCAATGACACAAGACACCTGTTGGATGCACCAGATTGGTTAAACACCCTAATTGGACAAGATTAAGTGTAGGGAGGACGAAAATGACCTAAATGTTCATCCAATGACACAAAACACCTATTAGATGCACAAGATTGGTTAAAAACCCAAATTGGACAAGATTAAGTGTAGGTGGGACGAAAATGACCTAAATGTTCATCCAATGACACAAAACACCTATTGGATGCACAAGATTGGTTAAAAACCCTAATTGGACAAGATTAAGTGTAGGGAGGACGAAAATGGTCTAAATATTGATCCAATGACACAAAAACACCTATTAGATGCACAAGATTAGTTAAAAACCCTAATTGGAAAAGATTTAGCCTAGGGAGGACGAAAATGACCTAATTGTTCATCCAATGACATAAAAACACCCATTGGATGCACAAGATTGGTTAAAAACCCTAATTGGACAAGATTAAGTGTAGGGAGAACGAAAATGACCTAAATGTTCATCCAATGACACAAAACACCTATTGGATGCACAAGATTGGTTAAAAACCCTAATTGGACAAGAATTAGCCTAGGGTGGACGAAAATGACCTAAATGTTCATCGAATGACACAAAACACCTACTGGATGCACAAGATTCGTTAAAAACCCTAATTCGACAAGAATTAGCTTAGGGAGGATGAAAATGACCTAATTGTTCATCCAATGACACAAAAACACCAATTGGATGCACAAGAATTGTTAGAAACCCTAATTGGACAAGATAAAGTGTAGGGAGGACTAAAATGACCTAAGTGTTCATCCAATGACACAAAACACCTATTGGATGCACAAGATTGGTTAAAAACCCTAATTGGAAAAGAATTAGCCTAGGGAGGACGAAAATGACCTAATTGTTCATCCAATGACACAAAAACACCTATCGGATGCACAAGATTGGTTAGAAACCCTAATTGAACAAGATTAAGTGTAGGGAGGACGAAAATGACCTAAATGTTCATCCAATGACACAAAACACCTATTGGATGCACAAGATTGGTTAAAAACCCTAATTGGATAAGAATTAGCCTAAGGTGGACGAAAATGACCTAAATGTTCATCCAATGACACAAAACACCTATTGGATGCACAAGATTGGTTAAAAACCCTAATTGGACAAGAATTATCCTAGGGAGGACGAAAATGACCTAATTGTTCATCCAATGACACAAAAACACCAATTGGATGCACTAGATTGGTTAGAAACCCTAATTGGACAAGATAAAGTGTAGGGAGGACGGAAATGACCTAAGTGTTCATCCAATGACACAAAACACCTATTGGATGCACAAGATTGGTTAAAAACCCTAATTGGACAAGAATTAGCCTAGGGAGGACGAAAATGACCTAATTGTTCATCCAATGACACAAAAACACCTGTCGGATGCACAAGATTGGTTAGAGACCCTAATTGAACAAGATTAAGTGTAGGGAGGACGAAAATGACCTAAATGTTCATCCAATGACACAAAACACCTATTGGATGCACAAGATTGGTTAAAAACCCTAATTGGACAAGAATTATCATAGGGAGGACGAAAATGACCTAATTGTTCATCCAATGACACAAAAACACCAATTGGATGCACAAGATTGGTTAGAAACCCTAATTGGACAAGATAAAGTGTAGGGAGGACGAAAATGACCTAAGTGTTCATCCATTGACACAAAACACCTATTGGATGCACAAGATTGGTTAAAAACCCTAATTGGAAAAGATTAAGTTTAGGGAGGACGAAAATGACCTAAATATTCATCCAATGACACAAAACACCTATTGAATGAACAAGATTGGTTAAAAACCCTAATTGGATAAGAATTAGCCTAAGGAGGACGAAAATGACCTAAATGTTCATCCAATGACACAAAACACCTATTGGATGCACAAGATTGGTTAAAAACCCTAATTGGACAAGATTAAGTTTAGGGAGGACGAAAATGACCTAAATATTCATCCAATGACACAACACACCTATTGAATGAACAAGATTGGTTAAAAACCCTAATTGGACAAGATTAAGTGTAGGGAGGATGAAAATGACCTAAATGTTCATCCAATGACACAAAACACCTATTGGATGCACAAGATTGGTTAAAATCCCTAATTGGATAAGAATTAGCCTAAGGAGGACGAAAATGACCTAAATGTTCATCCAATGACACAACACACCTATTGGATGCACAAGATTGGTTAAAAACCCTAATTGGACAAGAATTATCATAGGGAGGACGAAAATGACCTAATTGTTCATCCAATGACACAAAAACACCAATTGGATGCACAAGATTGGTTAGAAACCCTAATTGGAAAAGATAAAGTGTAGGGAGGACGAAAATGACCTAAAATGTTCATCCAATGACACAAAACACCTATTGGATGCACAAGATTGGTTAAAAACCCTAATTGGAAAAGATAAAGTGTAGAGAGGACGAAAATGACCTAAATGTTTATCCAATGACACAAAAACACCTATCGGATGCACAAGATTGGTTAGAAACCCTAATTGAACAAGATTAAGTGTAGGGAGGACGAAAATGACCTAAATGTTCCTCCAATGACACAAAACACCTATTGGATGCACAAGATTGGTTAAAAACCGTAATTGGATAAGATTAAGTTTAGGGAGGACGAAAATGACATAAATATTCATCCAATGACACAACACACCTATTGAATGAACAAGATTGGTTAAAAACCCTAATTGGACAAGATTAAGTGTAGGGAGGACGAAAATGATCTAAATGTTCATCCAATGACTCAAAAACACCTATCGGATGCACAAGATTGGTTAGAAACCCTAATTGAACAAGATTAAGTGTAGGGAGGACGAAAATGACCTAAATGTTCATCCAATGACACAAAACACCTATTGGATGCACAAGATTGGTTAAAAACCCTAATTGGACAAGATTAAGTTTTGGGAGGACAAAAATGACCTAAATATTCATCCAATGACAAGAAACACCAATTGGATGCACAAGATTGGTTAAAAACCCTAATTGGACAAGATTATGTTTAGGGAGGACGAAAATGACCTAAATATTCATCCAATGACACAACACACCTATTGAATGAACAAGATTGGTTAAAAACCCTAATTGGACAAGATTAAGTGTAGGGAGGACGAAAATGACCTAAATGTTCATCCAATGACACAAAAACACCTATCGGATGCACAAGATTGGTTAGAAACCCTAATTGAAAAAGATAAACTGTAGGGAGGACGAAAATGACCTAAATGTTCATCCAATGACACAAAACACCTATTGGATGCACAAGATTGGTTAAAAACCGTAATTAGATAAGATTAAGTTTAGGGAGGACGAAAATGACCTAAATATTCATCCAATGACACAACACACCTATTGAATGAACAAGATTGGTTAAAAACCCTAATTGGACAAGATTAAGTGTAGGGAGGACGAAAATGACCTAAATGTTCATCCAATGACACAAAAACACCTATCGGATGCACAAGATTGGTTAGAAACCCTAATTGAACAAGATTAAGTGTAGGGAGGACGAAAATGACCTAAATGTTCATCCAATGACACAAAACACCTATTGGATGCACAAGATTGGTTAAAAACCCTAATTGGATAAGAATTAGCCTAAGGAGGACGAAAATGACCTAAATGTTCATCCAATGACACAAAACACCTATTGGATGCACAAGATTGGTTAAAAACCCTAATTGGACAAGAATTATCATAGGGAGGACGAAAATGACCTAATTGTTCATCCAATGACACAAAAACACCAATTGGATGCACCAGATTGGTTAGAAACCCTAATTGGAAAAGATAAAGTGTAGGGAGGACGAAAATGACCTAAAATGTTCATCCAATGACACAAAACACCTATTGGATGCACAAGATTGGTTCAAAACCCTAATTGGACAAGATTAAGTTTAGGGAGGACGAAAATGACCTAAATGTTCATCCAATGACACAAAACACCTATTGGATGCACAAGATTGGTTAAAAACCCTAATTGGACAAGATTAAGTTTAGGGAGGACGAAAATGACCTAAATGTTCATCCAATGACACAAAACATCTATTGGATGCACAAGATTGGTTAAAAACCCTAATTGGATAAGACTAAGACTAAGGAGGACGAAAATGACCTAAATGTTCATCCAATGACACAAAACACCTATTGGATGCACAAGATTGGTTAAAAACCCTAATTGGACAAGAATTATCATAGGGAGGACGAAAATGACCTAATTGTTCATCCAATGACACAAAAAAACCAATTGGATGCACAAGATTGGTTAGAAACCCTAATTGGACAAGATAAAGTGTAGGGAGGACGAAAATGACCTAAGTGTTCATCCAATGACACAAAACACCTATTGGATGCACAAGATTGGTTAAAAACCCTAATTGGACAAGAATTAGCCTAGGGAGGACGAAAATGACCTAATTGTTCATCCAATGACACAAAAACACCTATCGGATGCACAAGATTGGTTAGAAACCCTAATTGAACCAGATTAACTGTAGCGAGGACGAAAATGACCTAATTGTTCATCCAATGACACAAAACACCTATTGGATGCACAAGATTGCTTAAAAACCCTAATTGGACAAGATTAAGTTTTGGGAGGACGAAAATGACCTAAATATTCATCCAATGACAAGGAACACCAATTGGATGCACAAGATTGGTTAGAAACCCTAATTGGACAAGATAAAGTGTAGGGAGGACGAAAATGACCTAAGTGTTCATCCAATGACACAAAACACCTATTGGATGCACAAGATTGGTTAAAAACCCTAATTGGACAAGAATTAGCCTAGGGAGGACGAAAATGACCAAATTGTTCATCCAATGACACAAAACGCCTATTGGATGCACAAGATTGGTTAAAAACCCTAATTGGACAAGATTAAGTGTAGGGAGGGTGAAAATACGAAAATGACCTAAATGTTCTTCCAATGACACAGAACACCTATTGGATGCACAAGATTGGTTAAAAACCCTAATTGGAAAAGAATTAGCCTAGGGAGGACGAAAATGACCTAATTGTTCATCCAATGACACAAACACACCTATTGGATGCACAAGATTGGTTAGAAACCCTAATTGGACAAGATTAAGTGTAGGGAGGACGAAAATGACCTAAATGTTCAACCAATGACACAAAAACACCAATTGGATGCACAAGATTGGTTAGAAACCCTAATTGGACAAGATAAAGTGTAGGGAGAGCGAAAATGACCAAAATGTTCATCCAATGACACAAGACACCTATTGGATGCACCAGATTGGTTAAACACCCTAATTGGACAAGATTAAGTGTAGGCAGGACGAAAATGACCTAAATGTTCATCCAATGACACAAAACACCTATTGGATGCTCAAGATTGGTTAAAAACCCTAATTGGACAAGAATTATCATAGGGAGGACGAAAATGACCTAATTGTTCATCCAATGACACAAAAACACCAATTGGATGCACAAGAATTGTTAGAAACCCTAATTGTACAAGATAAAGTGTAGGGAGGACGAAAATGACCTAAGTGTTCATCCAATGACACAAAACACCTATTGGATGCACAAGATTGGTTAAAAACCCTAATTGGACAAGAATTAGCCTAGGGAGGACGAAAATGACCTAATTGTTCATCCAATGACACAAAAACACCTATCGGATGCACAAGATTGGTTAGAAACCCTAATTGAACAAGATTAAGTGTAGGGAGGACGAAAATGACCTAAATGTTCATCCAATGACACAAAACACCTATTAGATGCACAAGATTGGTTAAAGACCCTAATTGGACAAGAATTATCATAGGGAGGACGAAAATGACCTAATTGTTCATCCAATGACACAAAAACACCAATTGGATGCACAAGATTGGTTAGAAACCCTAATTGGACAAGATAAAGTGTAGGGAGGACGAAAATGACCTAAGTGTTCATCCAATGACACAAAACACCTATTGGATGCACAAGATTGGTTAAAAACCCTAATTGGACAAGAATTAGCCTAGGGAGGACGAAAATGACCTAATTGTTCATCCAATGACACAAAATCACCAATTGGATGCACAAGATTGGTTAGAAACCCTAATTGGACAAGATAAAGTGTAGGGAGGACGAAAATGACCTAAGTGTTCATCCAATGACACAAAACACCTTTTGGATGCACAAGATTGGTTAAAAACCCTAATTGGACAAGATTTAGCCTAGGGAGGACGAAAATGACCTAATTGTTCATCCAATGACACAAAACGCCTATTGGATGCACAAGATTGGTTAAAAACCCTAATTGGACAAGATTAAGTGTAGGGAGGGTGAAAATACGAAAATGACCTAAATGTTCTTCCAATGACACAGAACACCTATTGGATGCACAAGATTGGTTAAAAACCCTAATTGGACAAGAATTAGCCTAGGGAGGACGAAAATGACCTAATTGTTCATCCAATGACACAAACACACCTATTGGATGCACAAGATTGGTTAGAAACCCTAATTGGACAAGATTAAGTGGAGGGAGGACGAAAATGACCAAAATGTTCAACCAATGACACAAAAACACCAATTGGATGCACAAGATTGGTTAGAAACCCTAATTGGACAAGATAAAGTGTACGGAGAGCGAAAATGACCTAAATGTTCATCCAATGACACAAGACACCTATTGGATGCACCAGATTGGTTAAACACCCTAATTGGACAAGATTAAGTGTAGGGAGGACGAAAATGACCTAAGTGTTCATCCAATGACACAAAACACCTATTGGATGCACAAGATTGGTTAAAAACCCTAATTGGAAAAGAATTAGCCTAGGGAGGACGAAAATGACCTAATTGTTCATCCAATGACACAAAAACACCTATCGGATGCACAAGATTGGTTAGAAACCCTAATTGGAAAAGAATTAGCCTAGGGAGGACGAAAATGACCTAATTGTTCATCCAATGACACAAAAACACCTATCGGATGCACAAGATTGGTTAGAAACCCTAATTGAACAAGATTAAGTGTAGGGAGGACGAAAATGACCTAAATGTTCATCCAATGACACAAAACACCTATTGGATGCACAAGATTGGTTAAAAACCCTAATTGGATAAGAATTAGCCTAAGGAGGACGAAAATGACCTAAATGTTCATCCAAAGACACAATACACCTATTGGAGGCACAAGATTGGTTAAAAACCCTAATTGGATAAGAATTAGCCTAAGGAGGACGAAAATGACCTAAATGTTCATCCAAAGACACAAAACACCTATTGGAGGCACAAGATTGGTTAAAAACCCTAATTGAACAAGAATTATCATAGGGAGGACGAAAATGACCTAATTGTTCATCCAATGACACAAAAACACCAATTGGATGCACAAGATTGGTTAGAAACCCTAATTGGAAAAGATAAAGTGTAGGGAGGACGAAAATGACCTAAGTGTTCATCCAATGACACAAAACACCTATTGGATGCACAAGATTGGTTAAATACCCTAATTGGACAAGAATTAGCCTAGGGAGGACGAAAATGACCTAATTGTTCATCCAATGACACAAAAACACCAATTGGATGCACAAGATTGGTTAGAAACCCTAATTGAACAAGATTAAGTGTAGGGAGGACGAAAATGACCTAAATGTTCATCCAATGACACAAAACACCTATTGGATGCACAAGATTGGTTAAAAACCCTAATTGGACAAGAATTAGCATAGGGAGGACGAAAGTGACCTAATTGTTCATCCAATGACACAAAAACACCAATTGGATGTACAAGATTGGTTAGAAACCCTAATTGGACAAGATAAAGTGTAGGGAGAGCGAAATGACCTAAATGTTCATCCAATGACACAAAAACACCTATCAGATGCACAAGATTGGTTAGAAACCCTAATTGAACAAGATTAAGTGTAGGGAGGACGAAAATGACCTAAATGTTCATCCAATGACACAAAAACACCTATCGGATGCACAAGATTGGTTTGAAACCCTAATTGAACAAGATTAAGTGTAGGGAGGACGAAATTGACCTAAATGTTCATCCAATGACACAAAACACCTATTGGATGCACAAGATTGGTTAAAAACCCTAATTGGATAAGAATTAGCCTAAGGAGGACGAAAATGACCGAAATGTTCATCCAATGACACAAAACACCTATTGGATGCACAAGATTGGTTAAAAACCCTAATTGGACAAGAATTATCATAGGGAGGACGAAAATGACCTAATTGTTCATCCAATGACACAAAAACACCAATTGGATGCACAAGATTGGTTAGAAACCCTAATTGGACAAGATAAAGTGTAGGGAGGACGAAAATGACCTAAGTGTTCATCCAATGACACAAAACACCTATTGGATGCACAAGATTGGTTAAAAACCCTAATTGGACAAGAATTAGCCTAGGGAGGACGAAATGACCTAATTGTTCATCCAATGACACAAAAACACCTATCGGATGCACAAGATTGGTTAGAAACCCTAATTGAACAAGATTAAGTGTAGGGAGGACGAAAATAACCTAAATGTTCATCCAATGACACAAAACACCTATTGGATGCACAAGATTGGTTAAAAACCCTAATTGGACAAGATTAAGTTTAGGGAGGACGAAAATGACCTAAATGTTCATCCAATGACACTAAACACCTACTGGATGCACAAGATTGGTTAAAAACCCTATTTGGACAAGATAAAGTGTAGGGAGGACGAAAATGACCTAAGTGTTCATCCAATGACACAAAACACCTATTGGATGCACAAGATTGGTTAAAAACCCTAATTGGACAAGAATTAGCCTAGGGAGGACGAAAATGACCTAATTGTTCATCCAATGACACAAAAACACCTATCGGATGCACAAGATGGGTTAGAAACCCTAATTGAACAAGATTAAGTGTAGGGAGGACGAAAATGACCTAAATGTTCATCCAATGACACAAAACACCTATTGGATGCACAAGATTGGTTAAAAACCCTAATTGGATAAGAATTAGCCTAAGGAGGACGAAAATGACCTAAATGTTCATCCAATGACACAAAACACCTATTGGATGCACAAGATTGGTTAAAAACCCAAATTGGACAAGAATTATCATTGGGAGGACGAAAATGACCAAATTGTTCATCCAATGACACAAAAACACCAATTGGATGCACAAGATTGGTTAGAAACCCTAATTGGACAAGATAAAGTGTAGGGAGGACGAAAATGACCTAAGTGTTCATCCAATGACACAAAACACCTATTGGATGCACAAGATTGGTTAAAAACCCTAATTGGACAAGAATTAGCCTAGGGAGGACGAAAATGACCTAATTGTTCATCCAATGCCACAAAAACATCTGTCGGATGCAAAAGATTGCTCAGAAACCCTAATTGAACAAGATTAAGTGTAGGGAGGACGAAAATGACCTAAATGTGCATCCAATGACACAAAACACCTATTGGATGCACAAGATTGGTTAAAAACCCTAATTGGACAAGAATTATCATAGGGAGGACGAATGACCTAATTGTTCATCCAATGACACAAAAACACCTGTCGGATGCACAAGATTGCTCAGAAACCCTAATTGGACAAGATTAAATTTAGGGAGGACGAAAATGACCTAAGTGTTCATCCAATGACACAAAACACCTATTGGATGCACAAGATTGCTTAAAAACCCTAATTGGACAAGATTAAGTTTAGGGAGGACGAAAATGACCTAATTGTTGATCCAAAAACACAACAAAAACACCAATTGGATGCACAAGATTGGTTAGAAACCCTAATTGGACAAGATAAAGTGTAGGGAGGACGAAAATGACCTAAGTGTTCATCCAATGACACAAAACACCTATTGGATGCACAAGATTGGTTAAAAACCCTAATTGGACAAGAATTAGCCTAGGGAGGATGAAAATGACCTAATTGTTCATCCAATGACCCAAAAACACCTGTCGGATGCACAAGATTGGTCAGAAACCCTAATTGAACAAGATTAAGTGTAGGGAGGACGAAAATGACCTAAATGTTCATCCAATGACACAAAACACCTATTGGATGCACAAGATTGGTTAAAAACCCTAATTGGACAAGAATTATCATAGAGAGGACGAAAATGACCTAATTGTTCATCCAATGACACAAAAACACCAATTGGATGCACAAGATTGGTTAAAAACCCTAATTGGACAAGATTAAGTGTAGGGAGGACGAAAATAACCTAAATGTTCATCCAATGACACAAAAACACCTATCGAATGCACAAGATTGGTTAGAAACCCAAATTGAACAAGATTAACTGTAGGAAGGACGAAAATGACCTAAATGTTCATCCAATGACACAACACACCTATTGGATGCACAAGATTGGTTAAAAACCCTAATTTGACAAGAATTAGCCTAGGGAGGACAAAAATGACCTAATTGTTCATCCAATGACAGAAAAACACCTATCGGATGCACAAGATTGGTCAAAAACCCTAATTGAACAAGATTAAGTGTAGGGAGGACGAAAATAACCTAAATGTTCATCCAATGACACAAAACACCTATTGGATGCACAAGATTGCTTAAAAACCCTAATTGGACAAGATTAAGTTTAGGGAGGACGAAAATGACCTAAATATTCATCCAATGACACAACACATTTATTGAATGAACAAGATTGGTTAAAAACCCTAATTGGACAAGATTAAGTGTAGGGAGGAGGAAAATGACCTAAATGTTCATCCAATGACACAAAACACCTATCGGATGCACAAGATTGGTTAGAAACCCTAATTGAACAAGATTAAGTGTAGGGAGGACGAAAATGACCTAAATGTTCATCCAATGACACAAAACACGTATTAGATGCACAAGATTGGTTAAAAACCCTAATTGGATAAGAATTAGCCTAAGGAGGACGAAAATGACCTAAATGTTCATCCAATGACACAAAACACCTATTGGATGTATAAGATTGGTTAAAAACCCTAATTGGATAAGAATTATCATAGGGAGGACGAAAATGACCTAATTGTTCATCCAATGACACAAAAACACCAATTGGAAGCACAAGATTGGTTAGAAACCCTAATTGGACAAGATAAAGTGTAGGGAGGACGAAAATGACCTAAGTGTACATCCAATGACACAAAACACCTATTGGATGCACAAGATTGGTTAAAAACCCTAATTGGACAAGAATTATCATAGGGAGGACGAAAATGACCTAATTGTTGATCCAATGACACAAAAACACCAATTGGATGCACAAGATTGGTTAGAAACCCTAATTGGACAAGATAAAGTGTAGGAAGGACGAAAATGACTTAAGTGTTCAATCAATGACACAAAACACCTATTGGATGCACAAGATTGGTTAAAAAACCTAATTGGACAAGAATTAGCCTAAGGAGGACGAAAATGACCTAAATGTTCATCCAATGACACAAAAACACCTATCGGATGCACAAGATTGGTTAGAAACCCTAATTGAACAAGATTAAGTGTAGGGAGGACGAAAATGACCTAAATGTTCATCCAATGACACAAAACACCTATTGGATGCACAAGATTGGTTAAAAACCCTAATTGGATAAGAATTAGCCTAAGGAGGACGAAAATGACCTAAATGTTCATCCAATGACACAAAACACCTATTAGATGCACAAGATTGGTTAAAGACCCTAATTGGACAAGAATTATCATAGGGAGGACGAAAATGACCTAATTGTTCATCCAATGACACAAAAACACCAATTGGATGCACAAGATTGGTTAGAAACCCTAATTGGACAAGATAAAGTGTAGGGAGGACGAAAATGACCTAAGTGTTCATCCAATGACACAAAACACCTTTTGGATGCACAAGATTGGTTAAAAACCCTAATTGGACAAGATTTAGCCTAGGGAGGACGAAAATGACCTAATTGTCATCCAATGACACAAAAACACCTATTGGATGCACAAGATTGGTTAGAAACCCTAATTGAACAAGATTAAATGTAGGGAGGACGAAAAGGACCTAAATGTTCATCCAATGACACAAAACACCTATTGGATGCACAAGATTGGTTAAAAACCCTAATTGGACAAGATTTAGCCTGGGGAGGACGAAAATGACCTAATTGTTCATCCAATGACACAAAAACACCTATCGGATGCACAAGATTGGTTAGAAACCCTAATTGATCAAGATTAAGTGTAGGGAGGATGAAAATGACCTAAATGTTCATCCAATGACACAAAACACCTATTGGATGCACAAGATTGGTTAAAAACCCTAATTGGACAAGAATTATCATAGGGAGGACGAAAATGACCTAATTGTTCATCCAATGACACAAAAACACCTATCAGATGCAAAAGATTGGTTAGACACCCTAATTGAAAGATTAAGTGTAGGGAGGACGAAAATTACCTAAATGTTCATTCAATGACACAAAACACCTATTGGAGGCACAAGATTGGAAAAAAAAAATAATTGGATAAGGATAAGCCTAAGGAGGACGAAAATGACATAATGTTCATCCAATGACACAAAACACCTATTGGATGGACAAGATTGGTTAAAAACCCTAATTGGAAGAGAAATATCATAGGGAGGACGAAAATGACCTAATTGTTCATCCAATGACACAAAAACACCAATTGGATGCACAAGATTGGTTAGAAACCCTAATTGGACAAGATAAAGTGTAGGGAGGATGAAAATGACCTAAGTGTTCATCCAATGACACAAAAACACCTATCGGATGCACAAGATTGGTTAGAAACCCTAATTGATCAAGATTAAGTGTAGGGAGGATGAAAATGACCTAAATGTTCATCCAATGACACAAAACACCTATTGGATGCACAAGATTGGTTAAAAACCATAATTGGACAAGAATTATCATAGGGAGCACGAAAATGACCTAATTGTTCATCCAATGACACAAAAACACCTATCAGATGCAAAAGATTGGTTAGAAACCCTAATTGAAAGATTAAGTGTAGGGAGGACGAAAATTACCTAAATGTTCATTCAATGACACAAAACACCTATTGGATGCACAAGATTGGTTAAAAACACTAATTGGGTAAGGATAAGCCTAAGGAGGACGAAAATGACATAATGTTCATCCAATGACACAAAACACCTATTGGATGCACAAGATTGGTTAAAAACCCTAATTGGAAGAGAATTATCATAGGGAGGACGAAAATGACCTAATTGTTCATCCAATGACACAAAAACACCAATTGGATGCACAAGATTGGTTAGAAACCCTAATTGGACAAGATAAAGTGTAGGGAGGATGAAAATGACCTAAGTGTTCATCCAATGACACAAAACACCTATTGGATGCACAAGATTGGTTAAAAACCCTAATTGGGCAAGAATTAGCCTAGAGAGGACGAAAATGACCTAATTGTTCCTCTAATGACACAAAAACACCTATCGGATGCACAAGATTGGTTAGAAACCCTAATTGAACAAGATTAAATGTTGGGAGGAAGAAAATGACCTAAATGTTCATCCAATGACACAAAACACCTATTGGATGCACAAGATTGGTTAAAAACCCTAATTGGACAAGAATTAGCCTAAAGAGGACGAAAATGACCTAATTGTTCATCCAATGACACAAAAGCACCTATCGGATGCACAAGATTGGTTAGAAACCCTAATTGAATAAGATTAAGTGTAGGGAGGACATAAATGACCTAATTGTTCATCCAATGACACAAAACACCTATTGGATGCACAAGATTGGTTAAAAACCCTAATTGGATAAGAATTAGCCTAAGGAGGACGAAAATGACCTAAATGTTCATCCAATGACACAAAAACACCAATTGGATGCACAAGATTGGTTAGAAACCCTAATTGGACAAGATAAAGTGCAGGGAGGACGAAAATGACCTAAGTGTTCATCCAATGACACAAAAGACCTTTTGGATGCACAAGATTGGTTAAAAACCCTAATTGGACAAGATTTAGCCTAGGGAGGACGAAAATGACCTAATTGTTCATCCAATGACACAAAAACACCTATTGGATGCACAAGATTGGTTAGAAACCCTAATTGAACAAGATTAAATGTAGGGAGGACGAAAATGACCTAAATGTTCATCCAATGACACAAAACACCTATTGGATGCACAAGATTGGTTAAAAACCCTAATTGGACAAGATTTAGCCTGGGGAGGACGAAAATAACCTAATTGTTCATCCAACGACACAAAAACACCTATTGGATGCACAAGATTGGTTAGAAACCCTAATTGGACAAGATAAAGTGTAGGGAGGACGAAAATGACCTAAGTGTTCATCCAATGACACAAAACACCTATTGGATGCACAAGATTGGTTAGAAACCCTAATTGAACAAGATTAAGTGTAGGGAGGACGAAAATACGAAAATGACCTAAATGTTCTTCCAATGACACAAAACACCTATTGGATGCACAAGATTGGTTAAAAACCCTAATTGGACAAGAATAAGTGAAGGGAGGACGAAAATGACCTAAATGTTCATCCAATGACACAAAACACCTATTGGATGCACAAGATTGGTTAAAAACCCAAATTGGACAAGATTAAGTGTAGGGGGGACGAAAATGACCTAAATGTTCATCCAATGACACAAAACACCTATTGGAAGCACAAGATTGGTTAAAAACCCTAATTGGACAAGATTAAGTGTAGGGAGGACGAAAATGGTCTAAACATTGATCCAATGACACAAAAACACCTATTAGATGCACAAGATTAGTTAAAAACCCTAATTGGAAAAGATTTAGCCTAGGGAGGACGAAAATGACCTAATTGTTCATCCAATGACACAAAAACACCCATTGGATGCACAAGATTGATTAAAAACCCTAATTGGACAAGATTAAGTGTAGGGAGAACGAAAATGACCTAAATGTTCATCCAATGACACAAAACACCTATTGGATGCACAAGATTGGTTAAAAACCCTAATTGGACAAGAATTAGCCTAGGGTGGACGAAAATGACCTAAATTTTCATCCAATGACACAAAACACCTATTGCATGCACAAGATTGGTTAAAAACCCTAATTCGACAAGAATTAACTTAGGGAGGACGAAAATGACCTAATTGTTCATCCAATGACACTAAAACACCTATCAGAGGAACAAGATTGGTTAGAAAACCTAATTGGACAAGATTTAGTGTAGGGAGGACCAAAATAACCTAAATGTTCATCCAATGACACAAAACACCTATTGGATGCACAAGATTGGTTAAAAACCCTAATTGGACAAGAATTATCCTAGGGAGGACGAAAATGACCTAATTGTTCATCCAATGATACAAAAACACCAATTGGATGCACAAGATTGGTTTGAAACCCTAATTGGACAAGATAAAGTGTAGGGAGGACGAAAATGACCTAAATGTTCATCCAATGACACAAAACACCTATTGGATGCACAAGATTGGTTAAAAACCCTAATTGGACAAGAATTAGCCTAAAGAGGACGAAAATGACCTAATTGTTCATCCAATGACACAAAAGCACCTATCGGATGCACAAGATTGGTTAGAAACCCTAATTGAATAAGATTAAGTGTAGGGAGGACATAAATGACCTAATTGTTCATCCAATGACACAAAACACCTATTGGATGCACAAGATTGGTTAAAAACCCTAATTGGATAAGAATTAGCCTAAGGAGGACGAAAATGACCTAAATGTTCATCCAATGACACAAAAACACCAATTGGATGCACAAGATTGGTTAGAAACCCTAATTGGACAAGATAAAGTGTAGGGAGGACGAAAATGACCTAAGTGTTCATCCAATGACACATAACACCTATTGGATGCACAAGATTGGTGAAAAACCCTAATTGGACAAGAATTAGCCTAGGGAGCACGAAAATGACCTAATTGTTCATCCAATGACACAAAAACACCTATCGGATGCACAGGATTGGTTAGAAACCCTAATTGAACAAGATTAAGTGTAGGGAGGACGAAAATGACCTAAATGTTCATCCAATGACACAAAACACCTATTGGATGCACAAGATTGGTTAAAAACCCTAATTGGACAAGATAAAGTGTAGGGAGGACGAAAATGACCTAAATGTTCATCCAATGACACAAAACACGTATTGGATGCACAAGATTGGTTAAAAACCCTAATTAGACAAGATTAAGTGTAGGGATGACGAAAATGACCTAAATATTCATCCAATGACACAAAACACCTATTGGATGCACAAGATTGGTTAAAAACCCTAATTGGACAAGATTAAGTATAGGGAGGACGAAAATGACCTAAATGTTCATCCAATGACACAAAACACCTATTGGATGCACAAGATTGGTTAAAAACCCTAATTGGATAAGAATTAGCCTAAGGAGGACGAAAATGACCTAAATGTTCATCCAATGACACAAAACACCTATTAGATGCACAAGATTGGTTAAAGACCCTAATTGGACAAGAATTATCATAGGGAGGACGAAAATGACCTAATTGTTCATCCAATGACACAAAAACACCAATTGGATGCACAAGATTGGTTAGAAACCCTAATTGGACAAGATAAAGTGTAGGGAGGACGAAAATGACCTAAGTGTTCATCCAATGACACAAAACACCTATTGGATGCACAAGATTGGTTACAAACCCTAATTGGGCAAGAATTAGCCTAGGGAGGACGAAAATGACCTAATTGTTCATCCAATGACACAAAAACACCTATCGGATGCACAAGATTGGTTAGAAACCCTAATTGAACAAGATTAAATGTAGGGAGGACGAAAATGACCTAAATGTTCATCCAATGACACAAAACACCTATTGGATGCACAAGATTGGTTAAAAACCGTAATTGGATAAGATTAAGTTTAGGGAGGACGAAAATGACATAAATATTCATCCAATGACACAACACACCTATTGAATGAACAAGATTGGTTAAAAACCCTAATTGGACAAGATTAAGTGTAGGGAGGACGAAAATGACCTAAATGTACATCCAATGACACAAAAATACCTATCGGATGCACAAGATTGGTTAGAAACCCTAATTGAACAAGATTAAGTGTAGGGAGGACGAAAATGACCTAAATGTTCATCCAATGACACAAAACACCTATTGGATGCACAAGATTGGTTAAAAACCCTAATTGGATAAGAATTAGCATTAGGAGGACGAAAATGACCTAAATGTTCATCCAATGACACAAAACACCTATTAGATGCACAAGATTGGTTAAAAACCCTAATTGGACAAGAATTATCATAGGGAGGACGAAAATGACCTAATTGTTCATCCAATGACACAAAACACCTATTGGATGCACAAGATTGGTCAGAAACCCTAATTGGACAAGATAAAGTGTAGGGAGGACGAAAATGACCTAAGTTCATCCAATGACACAAAACACCTATTGGATACACAAGATTGGTTAAAAACCCTAATTGGACAAGAATTAGCCTAGGGAGGACGAAAATGACCTAATTGTTCATCCAATGACACAAAAACACCTGTCGGATGCACAAGATTGGTCAGAAACCCTAATTGAACAAGATTAAGTGTAGGGAGAACGAAAATGACCTAAATG
Organism: Cicer judaicum; assembly: GCA_037974835.1. Taxonomy (NCBI): domain Eukaryota; kingdom Viridiplantae; phylum Streptophyta; class Magnoliopsida; order Fabales; family Fabaceae; genus Cicer; species Cicer judaicum. The sequence continues at coordinate 824,259 of JBBPBS010000316.1, read as the reverse complement.
TTCATCCAATGACACAAAACACCTATTGGATGCACAAGATTGCTTAAAAACCATAATTGGACAAGATTAAGTTTAGGGAGGACGAAAATGACCTAAATGTTCATCCAATGACACAAAAACACCAATTGGATGCACAAGATTGGTCAGAAACCCTAATTGGACAAGATAAAGTGTAGGGAGGACGAAAATGACCTAAGTGTTCATCCAATGACACAAAACACCTATTGGATGCACAAGATTGGTTAAAAACCCTAATTGGACAAGAATTAGCCTAGGGAGGACGAAAATGACCTAATTGTTCATCCAATGACACAAAAACACCTGTCGGATGCACAAGATTGGTTAGAAACCCTAATTGGACAAGATAAAGTGTAGGGAGGACGAAAATGACCTAAGTGTTCATCCAATGACACAAAACACCTATTGGATGCACAAGATTGGTTAAAAACCCTAATTGGACAAGAATTAGCCTAGGGAGGACGAAAATGACCTAATTGTTCATCCAATGACACAAAAACACCTATCGGATGCACAAGATTGGTTAGAAACCCTAATTGAACAAGATTAAGTGTAGGGAGGACGAAAATGACCTAAATGTTCATCCAATGACACAAAACACCTATTGGATGCACAAGATTGGTTAAAAACCCTAATTGGATAAGAATTAGCCTAAGGAGGACGAAAACGACCTAAATGTTCATCCAATGACACAAAAACACCAATTGGATGCACAAGATTGGTTAGAAACCCTAATTGAACAAGATTAAGTGTAGGGAGGACGAAAATGACCTAACTGTTCATCCAATGACACAAAAACACCAATTGAATGTACAAGATTGGTTAGAAACCCTAATTGGACAAGATAAAGTGTAGGGAGAGCGAAATGACCTAAATGTTCATCCAATGACAAAAAAACACCTATCAGATGCAGAAGATTGGTTAGAAACCCTAATTGAACAAGATTAAGTGTAGGGAGGACGAAAATGACCTAAATGTTCATCCAATGACACAAAACACCTATTGGTTGCACAAGATTGGTTAAAAACCCTAATTGGATAAGAATTAGCCTAAGAGGGACGAAAATGACCTAAATGTTCATCCAATGACACAAAACACCTATTGGATGCACAAGATTGGTTAAAAACCCTAATTGGACAAGAATTAGCCTAGGGAGGACGAAAATGACCTAATTGTTCATCCAATGACACAAAAACACCTATCGGATGCACAAGATTGGTTAGAAACCCTAATTGATCAAGATTAAGTGTAGGGAGGACGAAAATGACCTAAATGTTCATCCAATGACACAAAACACCTATTGGATGCACAAGATTGGTTAAAAACCCTAATTGGACAAGAATTATCATAGGGAGGACGAAAATGACCTAATTGTTCATCCAATGACACAAAAACACCTATCGGATGCAAAAGATTGGTTAGAAATCCTAATTCAAAGATTAAGTGTAGGGAGGACGAAAATTACCTAAATGTTCATCCAATGACACAAAACACCTATTGGATGCACAAGATTGGTTAAAAACACTAATTGGATAAGAATAAGCCTAAGGAGGACGAAAATGACCTAAATGTTCATCCAATGACACAAAACACCTATTGGATGCACAAGATTGGTTAAAAACCCTAATTGGACAAGAATAAGTGTAGGGAGGACGAAAATGACCTAATTGTTCATCCAATGACACAAAAACACTAATTGGATGCACAAGATTGGTTAGAAACCCTAATTGGACAAGATAAAGTGTAGGGAGGATGAAAATGACCTAAGTGTTCATCCAATGACACAAAACACCTATTGGATGCACAAGATTGGTTAAAAACCCTAATTGGGCAAGAATTAGCCTAGGGAGGACGAAAATGACCTAATTGTTCCTCCAATGACACAAAAACACCTATCGGATGCACAAGATTGGTTAGAAACCCTATTTGAACAAGATTAAATGTTGGGAGGAAGAAAATGACCTAAATGTTCATCCAATGACACAAAACACCTATTGGATGCACAAGATTGGTTAAAAACCCTAATTGGACAAGAATTAGCCTAAAGAGGACGAAAATGACCTAATTGTTCATCCAATGACACAAAAGCACCTATCGGATGCACAAGATTGGTTAGAAACCCTAATTGAATAAGATTAAGTGTAGGGAGGACATAAATGACCTAATTGTTCATCCAATGACACAAAACACCTATTGGATGCACAAGATTGGTTAAAAACCCTAATTGGATAAGAATTAGCCTAAGGAGGACGAAAATGACCTAAATGTTCATCCAATGACACAAAAACACCAATTGGATGCACAAGATTGGTTAGAAACCCTAATTGGACAAGATAAAGTGTAGGGAGGACGAAAATGACCTAAGTGTTCATCCAATGACACAAAACACCTATTCGATGCACAAGATTGGTTAAAAACCCTAATTGGACAAGAATTAGCCTAGGGAGGACGAAAATGACCTAATTGTTCCTCCAATGACACAAAACCACCAATTGGATGCACAAGATTGGTTAGAAACCCTAATTGGACAAGATAAAGTGCAGGGAGGACGAAAATGACCTAAGTGTTCATCCAATGACACAAAACACCTTTTGGATGCACAAGATTGGTTAAAAACCCTAATTGGACAAGATTTAGCCTAGGGAGGACGAAAATGACCTAATTGTTCATCCAATGACACAAAAACACTTATTGGATGCACAAGATTGGTTAGAAACCCTAATTGAACAAGATTAAATGTAGGGAGGACGAAAATGACCTAAATGTTCATCCAATGACACAAAACACCTATTGGATGCACAAGATTGGTTAAAAACCCTAATTGGACAAGATTTAGCTTGGGGAGGACGAAAATGACCTAATTGTTCATCCAATGACACAAAAACACCTATCGGATGCACAAGATTGGTTAGAAACCCTAATTGATCAAGATTAAGTGTAGGGAGGATGAAAATGACCTAAATGTTCATCCAATGACACAAAACACCTATTGGATGCACAAGATTGGTTAAAAACCCTAATTGGACAAGAATTATCATAGGGAGGACGAAAATGACCTAATTGTTCATCCCATGACACAAAAACACCTATCGGATGCAAAAGATTGGTTAGAAATCCTAATTCAAAGATTAAGTGTAGGGAGGACGAAAATTACCTAAATGTTCATCCAATGACACAAAACACCTATTGGATGCACAAGATTGGTTAAAAACACTAATTGGATAAGAATAAGCCTAAGGAGGACGAAAATGACCTAAATGTTCATCCAATGACACAAAACACCTATTGGATGCACAAGATTGGTTAAAAACCCTAATTGGACAAGAATAAGTGTAGGGAGGACGAAAATGACCTAATTGTTCTTCCAATGACACAAAAACACCAATTGGATGCACAAGATTGGTTAGAAACCCTAATTGGACAAGATAAAGTGTAGGGAGGATGAAAATGACCTAAGTGTTCATCCAATGACACAAAACACCTATTGGATGCACAAGATTGGTTAAAAACCCTAATTGGACAAGAATTAGCCTAAAGAGGACGAAAATGACCTAATTGTTCATCCAATGACACAAAAGCACCTATCGGATGCACAAGATTGGTTAGAAACCCTAATTGAATAAGATTAAGTGTAGGGAGGACGAAAATGACCTAATTGTTCATCCAATGACACAAAACACCTATTGGATGGACAAGATTGGTTAAAAACCCTAATTGGATAAGAATTAGCCTAAGGAGGACGAAAATGACCTAAATGTTCATCCAATGACACGAAAACACCAATTGGATGCACAAGATTGGATAGAAACCCTAATTGGACAAGATAAAGTGTAGGGAGGACGAAAATGACCTAAGTGTTCATCCAATGACACAAAACACCTATTCGATGCACAAGATTGGTTAAAAACCCTAATTGGACAAGAATTAGCCTAGGGAGGACGAAAATGACCTAATTGTTCATCCAATGACACAAAACCACCAATTGGATGCACAAGATTGGTTAGAAACCCTAATTGATGAAGATTAAGTGTAGGGAGGACGAAAATGACCTAAATGTTCATCCAATGACACAAAACACCTATTGGATGCACAAGATTGGTTAAAAACCCTAATTGGACAAGAATTATCATAGGGAGGACGAAAATGACCTAATTGTTCATCCAATGACACAAAAACACCTATCGGATGCAAAAGATTGGTTAGAAACCCTAATTGAAAGATTAAGTGTAGGGAGGACGAAAATTACCTAAATGTTCATCCAATGACACAAAACACCTATTGGATGCACAAGATTGGTTAAAAACACTAATTGGATAAGAATAAGCCTAAGGGGGACGAAAATGACCTAATGGTTCATCCAATGAAGCAAAACACCTATTGGATGCACAAGATTGGTTAAAAACCCTAATTGGAAAAGAATTATCATAGGGAGGACGAAAATGACCTAATTGTTCATCCAATGACACAAAAACACCAATTGGATGCACAAGATTGGTTAGAAACCCTAATTGGACAACATAAAGTGTAGGGAGGACGAAAATGACCTAAGTGTTCATCCAATGACACAAAACACCTATTGGATGCACAAGATTGGTTAAAAACCCTAATTGGACAAGAATTAGCCTAGGGAGGACGAAAATAACCTAATTGTTCATCCAATGACACAAAAACACCTATTGGATGCATAAGATTGGTTAGAAACCCTAATTGAACAAGATTAAATGTAGGGAGGACGAAAATGACCTAAATGTTCATCCAATGACACAAAACACCTATTGGATGCACAACATTGGTTAGAAACCCTAATTGAACAAGATTAAATGTAGGGAGGACGAAAATGACCTAAATGTTCATATAATTACACAAAAACACCAATTGGATGCACAAGATTGGTTAGAAACCCTAATTGGACAAGATAAAGTGTAGGGAGGACGAAAATCACCTAAGTGTTCATCCAATGACACAAAACACCTATTGGATGCACAAGATTGGTTAAAAACCGTAATTGGGCAAGAATTAGCCTAGGGAGGACGAAAATGACCTAAATGTTCATCCAATGACACAAAACACCTATTGGATGCACAAGATTGGTTAAAAACCCTAATTGGACAAGAATTATCATAGGGAGGACGAAAATGACCTAATTGTTCATCCAATGACACAAAAACACCAATTGGATGCACAAGATTGGTTAGAAACCCTAATTGGACAAGATAAAGTGTAGGGAGGACGAAAATGACCTAAGTGTTCATCCAATGACACAAAACACCTATCGGATGCACAAGATTGGTTAGAAACCCTAATTGAACAAGATTAAGTGTAGGGAGGACGAAAATAACCTAAATGTTCATCCAATGACACAAAACACCTATTGGATGCACAAGATTGGTTAAAAACCCTAATTGGACAAGATTAAGTTTAGGGAGGACGAAAATGACCTAAATGTTCATCCAATGACACTAAACACCTACTGGATGCACAAGATTGGTTAAAAACCCTATTTGGACAAGATAAAGTGTAGGGAGGACGAAAATGACCTAAGTGTTCATCCAATGACACAAAACACCTATTGGATGCACAAGATTGGTTAAAAACCCTAATTGGACAAGAATTAGCCTAGGGAGGACGAAAATGACCTAATTGTTCATCCAATGACACAAAAACACCTATCGGATGCACAAGATGGGTTAGAAACCCTAATTGAACAAGATTAAGTGTAGGGAGGACGAAAATGACCTAAATGTTCATCCAATGACACAAAACACCTATTGGATGCACAAGATTGGTTAAAAACCCTAATTGGATAAGAATTAGCCTAAGGAGGACGAAAATGACCTAAATGTTCATCCAATGACACAAAAACACCAATTGGATGCACAAGATTGGTCAGAAACCCTAATTGGACAAGATAAAGTGTAGGGAGGACGAAAATGACTTAAGCGTTCATCCAATGACACAAAACACCTATTGGATGCACAAGATTGGTTAAAAACCCTAATTGGACAAGAATTAGCCTAGGGAGGACGGAAATGACCTAATTGTTCATCCAATGACACAAAAACACCTGTCGGATGCACAAGATTGGTCAGAAACCCTAATTGAACAAGATTAAGTGTAGGGAGGACGAAAATGACCTAAATGTTCATCCAATGACACAAAACACCTATTGGATGCACAAGATTGGTTAAAAACCCTAATTGGATAAGAATTAGCCTAAGGAGGACGAAAATGACCGAAATGTTCATCCAATGACACAAAACACCTATTGGATGCACAAGATTGGTTAAAAACCCTAATTGGACAAGAATTATCATAGGGAGGAGGAAAATGACCTAATTGTTCATCCAATGTCACAAAAACACCAATTGGATGCACAAGATTGGTTAGAAACCCTAATTGGACAAGAATTAGCCTAGGGAGGACGAAAATGACCTAATTGTTCATCCAATGACACAAAAACACCTATCGGATGCACAAGATTGGTTAGAAACCCTAATTGAACAAGATTAAGTGTAGGGAGGACGAAAATGACCTAAATGTTCATCCAATGACACAAAACACCTACTGGATGCACAAGATTGGTTAAAAACCCTAATTGGATAAGAATTAGCATACGGATGACGAAAATGACCTAAATGTTCATCCAATGACACAAAACACCTATTGGATGCACAAGATTGGTTAAAAACCCTAATTGGACAAGAATTATCATAGGGAGGACGAAAATGACCTAATTGTTCATCCAATGACACAAAAACACCTGTCGGATGCACAAGATTGGTCAGAAACCCTAATTGAACAAGATTAAGTGTAGGGAGGACGAAAATGACCTAAATGTTCATCCAATGACACAAAACACCTATTGGATGCACAAGATTGGTTAAAAACCCTAAATGGATAAGAATTAGCCTAAGGAGGACGAAAATGACCTAAATGTTCATCCAATGACACAAAACACCTATTGGATGCACAAGATTGGTTAAAAACCCTAATTGGACAAGAATTATCATAGGGAGGACGAAAATGACCTAATTGTTCATCCAATGACACAAAAACACCAATTGGAAGCACAAGATTGGTTAGAAACCCTAATTGGACAAGATAAAGTGTAGGGAGGACGAAAATGACCTAAGTGTTCATCCAATGACACAAAACAGCTATTGGATGCACAAGATTGGTTAAAAACTCTAATTGGACAAGAATTATCCTAGGGAGGACGAAAATGACCTAATTGTTCATCCAATGACACAAAAACACCTATCGGATGCACAAGATTGGTTAGAAACCCTAATTGAACAAGATTAAGTGTAGGAAGGACGAAAATGACCTAAATGTTCATCCAATGACACAAAACACCTATTGGATGCACAAGATTGGTTAAAAACCCTAATTGGATAAGAATTAGCCTAAGGAGGACGAAAATGACCTAAATGTTCATCCAATGACACAAAACACCTATTGGATGCACAAGATTGGTTAAAAACCCTAATTGGACAAGAATTATCATAGGGAGGACGAAAATGACCTAATTGTTCATCCAATGACACAAAAACACCAATTGGATGCACAAGATTGGTTAGAAACCCTAATTGGACAAGATAAACTGTAGGGAGGACGAAAATGACCTAAGTGTTCATCCATTGACACAAAACACCTATTGGATGCACAAGATTGGTTAAAAATCCTAATTGGACAAGAATTAGCCTAGGGAGGACGAAAATGACCTAATTGTTCATCCAATGACACAAAAACACCTGTCGGATGCACAAGATTGGTTAGAAACCCTAATTGGACAAGATAAAGTGTAGGGAGGACGAAAATGACCTAAGTGTTCATCCAATGACACAAAACACCTATTGGATGCACAAGATTGGTTAAAAACCCTAATTGGACAAGAATTAGCCTAGGGAGGACGAAAATGACCTAATTGTTCATCCAATGACACAAAAACACCTATCGGATGCACAAGATTGGTTAGAAACCCTAATTGAACAAGATTAAGTGTAGGGAGGACGAAAATGACCTAAATGTTCATCCAATGACTCAAAACACCTATTGGATGCACAAGATTGGTTAAAAACCCTAATTGGACAAGAATTATCATAGGGAGGACGAAAATGACCTAATTGTTCATCCAATGACACAAAAACACCTATCGGATGCAAAAGATTGGTTAGAAACCCTAATTGAAAGATTAAGTGTAGGGAGGACGAAAATTACCTAAATGTTCATCCAATGACACAAAACACCTATTGGATGCACAAGATTGGTTAAAAACACTAATTGGATAAGAATAAGCCTAAGGAGGACGAAAATGACCTAAATGTTCATCCAATGACACAAAACACCTATTGGATGCACAAGATTGGTTAAAAACCCTAATTGGACAAGAATTATCATAGGGAGGACGAAAATGACCTAATTGTTCATCCAATGACACAAAAACACCAATTGGAAGCACAAGATTGGTTAGAAACCCTAATTGGACAAGATAAAGTGTAGGGAGGACGAAAATGACCTAAGTGTTCATCCAATGACACAAAACAGCTATTGGATGCACAAGATTGGTTAAAAACTCTAATTGGACAAGAATTATCCTAGGGAGGACGAAAATGACCTAATTGTTCATCCAATGACACAAAAACACCTATCGGATGCACAAGATTGGTTAGAAACCCTAATTGAACAAGATTAAGTGTAGGAAGGACGAAAATGACCTAAATGTTCATCCAATGACACAAAACACCTATTGGATGCACAAGATTGGTTAAAAACCCTAATTGGATAAGAATTAGCCTAAGGAGGACGAAAATGACCTAAATGTTCATCCAATGACACAACACACATATTGGATGCACAAGATTGGTTAAAAACCCTAATTGGACAAGAATTATCATAGGGAGGACGAAAATGACCTAATTGTTCATCCAATGACACAAAAACACCAATTGGATGCACAAGATTGGTTAGAAACCCTAATTGGACAAGATAAAGTGTAGGGAGGACGAAAATGACCTAAGTGTTCATCCAATGACACAAAACACCTATTGGATGCACAAGATTGGTTAAAAACCCTAATTGGACAAGAATTTGCCTAGGGAGGACGAAAATGACCTAATTATTCATCCAATGACACAAAAACACCTGTCGGATGCACAGGATTGGTCAGAAACCCTAATTGAACAAGATTAAGTGTAGGGAGGACGAAAATGACCTAAATGTTCATCCAATGACACAAAACACCTTTTGGATGCACAAGATTGCTTAAAAACCCTAATTGGACAAGATTAAGTTTAGGGAGGACGAAAATGACCTAAATGTTCATCCAATGACACAAAACACCTATTGGATGCACAAGATTGGTTAAAAACCCTAATTGGACAAGATTAAGTTTAGGGAGGACGAAAATGACCTAAATATTCATCCAATAACACAACACACCTATTGAATGAACAAGATTGGTTAAAAACCCTAATTGGACAAGATTAAGTGTAGGAGGACGAAAATGACCTAAATGTTCATCCAATGACACAAAAACACCTATCGGATGCACAAGATTGGTTAAAAACCCTAATTGGACAAGAATTATCATAGGGAGGACGAAAATGACCTAATTGTTCATCCAATGACACAAAAACACCAATTGGATGCACAAGATTGGTTAGAAACCCTAATTGGACAAGATAAAGTGTAGGGAGGATGAAAATGACCTAAGTGTTCATCCAATGACACAAAACACCTATTGGATGCACAAGATTGGTTAAAAACCCTAATTGGACAAGAATTAGCCTAGGGAGGACGAAAATGACCTAATTGTTCATCCAATGACAAAAAAACACCTGTCGGATGCACAAGATTGGTCAGAAACCCTAATTGAATAAGATTAAGTGTAGGGAGGACGAAAATGATCTAAATGTTCATCCAATGACACAAAACACCTATTGGATGCACAAGATTGGTTAAAAACCCTAATTGGACAAGAATTATCATAGGGAGGACGAAAATGACCTAATTGTTCATCCAATGACACAAAAACACCAATTGGATGCACAAGATTGGTCAGAAACCCTGATTGGACAAGATAAAGTGTAGGGAGGACGAAAATGACCTAAGTGTTCATCCAATGACACAAAACACCTATTGGATGCACAAGATTGGTTAAAAACCCTAATTGGACAAGAATTAGCCTAGGGAGGACGAAAATGACCTAATTGTTCATCCAATGACACAAAAACACCTATCGGATGCACAAGATGGGTTAGAAACCCTAATTGAACAAGATTAAGTGTAGGGAGGACGAAAATGACCTAAATGTTCATCCAATGACACAAAACACCTATTGGATGCACAAGATTGGTTAAAAACCCTAATTGGATAAGAATTAGCCTAAGGAGGACGAAAATGACCTAAATGTTCATCCAATGACACAAAAACACCAATTGGATGCACAAGATTGGTCAGAAACCCTAATTGGACAAGATAAAGTGTAGGGAGGACGAAAATGACTTAAGCGTTCATCCAATGACACAAAACACCTATTGGATGCACAAGATTGGTTAAAAACCCTAATTGGACAAGAATTAGCCTAAGGAGGACGAAAATGACCTAAATGTTCATCCAATGACACAAAACACCTATTGGATGCACAAGATTGGTTAGAAACCCTAATTGAACAAGATTAAGTTTAGGGAGGACGAAAATGACCTAAATGTTCATCCAATGACACAAAACACCTATTGGATGCACAAGATTGGTTAAAAACCCTAATTGGAAAAGAATTAGCCTAAGGAGGACGAAAATGACCTAAATGTTCATCCAATGACCCAAAACACCTATTGGATGCACAAGATTGGTTAAAAACCCTAATTGGACAAGAATTATCATAGGGAGGACGAAAATGACCTAATTGTTGATCCAATGACACAAAAACACCAATTGGATGCACAAGATTGGTTAGAAACCCTAATTGGACAAGATAAAGTGTAGGGAGGACGAAAATGACCTAAGTGTTCATCCAATGACACAAAACACCTATTGGATGCACAAGATTGGTTAAAAACCCTAATTGGACAAGAATTAGCATAGGGAGAACGAAAATGACCTAATTGTTCATCCAATGACACAAAAACACCTATCAGATGCACAAGATTGGTTAGAAACCCTAATTGAACAAGATTAAGTTTAGGGAGGACGAAAATGACCTAAATGTTCATCCAATGACACAAAACACCTATTGGATGCACAAGATTGGTTAAAAACCCTAATTGGATAAGAATTAGCCAAAGGAGGACGAAAATGACCTAAATGTTCATCCAATGACACAAAACACCTATTGGATGCACAAGATTTGTTAAAAACCCTAATTGGACAAGAATTAGCCTAGGGAGAACGAAAATGACCTAATTGTTCATCCAATGACACAAAAACACCTATCGGATGCACAAGATTGCTTAGAAACCCTAATTGAACAAGATTAAGTTTAGGGAGGACGAAAATGACCTAATTGTTCATCCAATGACACAAAACACCTATTGGATGCACAAGATTGGTTAAAAACCCTAATTGGATAAGAATTAGCCTAAGGAGGACGAAAATGACCTAAATGTTCATCCAATGACACAAAACACCTATTGGATGCACAAGATTGGTTAAAAACCCTAATTGGATAAGAATTAGCCTAAGGAGGACGAAAATGACCTAAATGTTCATCCAATGACACAAAACACCTATTGGATGCACAAGATTGGTTAAAAACCCTAATTGGACAAGAATTATCATAGGGAGGACGAAAATGACCTAATTGTTCATCCAATGACACAAAAACACCTATCGGATGCACAGGATTGGTTAGAAACCCTAATTGAACAAGATTAAGTGTAGGGAGGACGAAAATGACCTAAATGTTCATCCAATGACACAAAACACCTATTGGATGCACAAGATTGGTTAAAAACCCTAATTGGATAAGAATTAGCCTAAGGAGGACGAAAATGACCTAAATGTTCATCCAATGACACAAAACACCTATTGGATGCACAAGATTGGTTAAAAACCGTAATTGGATAAGATTAAGTTTAGGGAGGACGAAAATGACATAAATATTCATCCAATGACACAACACACCTATTGAATGAACAAGATTGGTTAAAAACCCTAATTGAACAAGATTAAGTGTAGGGAGGACGAAAATGACCTAAATGTTCATCCAAGGACACAAAACACCTACTGGATGAACAAGATTGGTTAAAAACCCTAATTGGATAAGAAATAGAATAAGGAGGACGAAAATGACCTAAATGTTCATCCAATGACACAAAACACCTATTGGATGCACAAGATTGGTTAAAAACCCTAATTGGACAAGAATTATCATAGGGAGGACGAAAATGACCTAATTGTTCATCCAATGACACAAAAACACCAATTGGATGCACAAGATTGGTTAGAAACCCTAATTGGACAAGATAAAGTGTAGGGAGGATGAAAATGACCTAAGTGTTCATCCAATGACACAAAACACCTATTGGATGCACAAGATTGGTTAAAAACCCTAATTGGACAAGAATTAGCCTAAAGAGGACGAAAATGACCTAATTGTTCATCCAATGACACAAAAGCACCTATCGGATGCACAAGATTGGTTAGAAACCCTAATTGAATAAGATTAAGTGTAGGGAGGACGAAAATGACCTAATTGTTCATCCAATGACACAAAACACCTATTGGATGGACAAGATTGGTTAAAAACCCTAATTGGATAAGAATTAGCCTAAGGAGGACGAAAATGACCTAAATGTTCATCCAATGACACGAAAACACCAATTGGATGCACAAGATTGGATAGAAACCCTAATTGGACAAGATAAAGTGTAGGGAGGACGAAAATGACCTAAGTGTTCATCCAATGACACAAAACACCTATTCGATGCACAAGATTGGTTAAAAACCCTAATTGGACAAGAATTAGCCTAGGGAGGACGAAAATGACCTAATTGTTCATCCAATGACACAAAACCACCAATTGGATGCACAAGATTGGTTAGAAACCCTAATTGATGAAGATTAAGTGTAGGGAGGACGAAAATGACCTAAATGTTCATCCAATGACACAAAACACCTATTGGATGCACAAGATTGGTTAAAAACCCTAATTGGACAAGAATTATCATAGGGAGGACGAAAATGACCTAATTGTTCATCCAATGACACAAAAACACCTATCGTATGCAAAAGATTGGTTAGAAACCCTAATTGAAAGATTAAGTGTAGGGAGGACGTAAATTACCTAAATGTTCATCCAATGACACAAAACACCTATTGGATGCACAAGATTGGTTAAAAACACTAATTGGATAAGAATAAGCCTAAGGAGGACGAAAATGACCTAAATGTTCATCCAATGACACAAAACACCTATTGGATGCACAAAATTGGTTAAAAACCCTAATTGGAAGAGAATTATCATAGGGAGGAAGAAAATGACCTAATTGTTCATCCAATGACACAAAAACACCAATTGGATGCACAAGATTGGTTAGAAACCCTAATTGGACAAGATAAAGTGTAGGGAGGATGAAAATGACCTAAGTGTTCATCCAATGACACAAAACACCTATTGGATGCACAAGATTGGTTAAAAACCCTAATTGGGCAAGAATTAGCCTAGGGAGGACGAAAATGACCTAATTGTTCATCCAATGACACAAAAACACCTACCGGATGCACAAGATTGGTTAGAAACCCTAATTGAACAAGATTAAATGTAGGGAGGAAGAAAATGACCTAAATGTTCATCCAATGACACAAAACACCTATTGGATGCACAAGATTGGTTAAAAACCCTAATTGGACAAGAATTAGCCTAAAGAGGACGAAAATGACCTAATTGTTCATCCAATGACACAAAAGCACCTATCGGATGCACAAGATTGGTTAGAAACCCTAATTGAACAAGATTAAGTGTAGGGAGGACGAAAATGACCTAATTGTTCATCCAATGACACAAAACACCTATTGGATGCACAAGATTGGTTAAAAACCCTAATTGGATAAGAATTAGCCTAAGGAGGACGAAAATGACCTAAATGTTCATCCAATGACACAAAACACCTATTGGATGCACAAGATTGGTTAAAAACCCTAATTGGACAAGAATTTATCATAGGGAGGACGAAAATGACCTAATTGTTCATCCAATGACACAAAAACACCAATTGGATGCACAAGATTGGTTAGAAACCCTAATTGGACAAGATAAAGTGTAGGGAGGACGAAAATGACCTAAAGTGTTCATCCAATGACACAAAACACCTATTGGATGCACAAGATTGGTTAAAAACCCTAATTGGACAAGAATTAGCCTAGAGAGGACGAAAATGACCTAATTGTTCATCCAATGACACAAAAACACCTATCGGATGCACAAGATTGGTTAGAAACCCTAATTGAACAAGATTAAGTGTAGGGAGGACGAAAATGACCTAAATGTTCATCCAATGACACAAAACACCTATTGGATGCACAAGATTGGCTAAAAACCCTAATTGGATAAGAATTAGCCTAAGGAGGACGAAAATGACCTAAATGTTCATCCAATGACACAAAACACCTATTGGATGCACAAGATTGGTTAAAAACCCTAATTGGATAAGAATTTGCCTAAGGAGGACGAAAATGACCTAAATGTTCATCCAATGACACAAAACACCTATTGGATGCACAAGATTGGTTAAAAACCCTAATTGGACAAGAATTATCATAGGGAGGACGAAAATGACCTAATTGTTCATCCAATGACACAAAAACACCAATTGGATGCACAAGATTGGTTAGAAACCCTAATTGGAAAAGATAAAGTGTAGGGAGGACGAAAATGACCTAAAATGTTCATCCAATGACACAAAACACCTATTGGATGCACAAGATTGGTTAAAAACCCTAATTGGATAAGAATTAGCCTAGGGAGGACGAAAATGACCTAATTGTTCATCCAATGACACAAAAACACCTATCGGATGCACAAGATTGGTTAGAAACCCTAATTGAACAAGATAAAGTGTAGGGAGGATGAAAATGACCTAAAATGTTCATCCAATGACACAAAACACCTATTGGATGCACAAGATTGGTTAAAAACCCTAATTGGACAAGATTCAGTTTAGGGAGAACGAAAATGACCTAAATGTTCATCCAATGACACAAAACACCTATTGGATGCACAAGATTGGTTAAAAACCCTAATTGGACAAGAATTATCATAGGGAGGACGAAAATGACCTAATTGTTCATCCAATGACACAAAAACACCAATTGGATGCACAAGATTGGTTAGAAACCCTAATTGGACAAGATAAAGTGTAGGGAGGACGAAAATGACTTACGCGTTCATCCAATGACACAAAACACCTATTGGATGCACAAGATTGGTTAAAAACCGTAATTGGACAAGAATTAGCCTAGGGAGGACGAAAATGACCTAATTGTTCATCCAATGACACAAAAACACCTGTCGGATGCACAAGATTGGTCAGAAACCCTAATTGAACAAGATTAAGTGTAGGGAGAACGAAAATGACCTAAATGTTCATCCAATGACACAAAACACCTATTGGATGCACAAGATTGCTTAAAAACCCTAATTGGACAAGATTAAGTTTAGGGAGGACGAAAATGACCTAAATGTTCTTCCAATGACACAAAACACCTATTGGATGTACAAGATTGGTTAAAAACCCTAATTGGACAAGATTACGTTTAGGGAGGACGAAAATGACCTAAATATTCATCCAATGACACAACACACCTATTGAATGAACAACATTGGTTTAAAACCCTAATTGGACAAGATTAAGTGTAGGGAGGACGAAAATGACCTAAGTGTTCATCCAATGACACAAAACACCTATTGGATGCACAAGATTGGTTAAAAACCCTAATTGGACAAGAATTATCATAGGGAGGACGAAAATGACCTAATTGTTCATCCAATGACACAAAAACACCAATTGGATGCACAAGATTGGTCAGAAACCCTATTTGGACAAGATAAAGTGTAGGGAGGACGAAAATGACCTAATTGTTCATCCAATGACACAAAAACACCTGTCGGATGCACAAGATTGGTTAGAAACCCTAATTGGACATGAATTAGCCTAGGGAGGACGAAAATGACCTAATTGTTCATCAAATGACACAAAAACACCTGTCGGATGCACAAGATTGGTCAGAAACCCTAATTGAACAAGATTAAGTGTAGGGAGGACGAAAATGACCTAAATGTTCATCCAATGACACAAAACACCTATTGGATGCACAAGATTGGTTAAAAACCCTAATTGGACAAGAATTATCATAGGGAGGACGAAAATGACCTAATTGTTCATCCAATGACACAAAAACACCAATTGGATGCACAAGATTGGTTAGAAACCCTAATTGGACAAGATAAAGTGTAGGGAGGACGAAAATGACCTAAGTGTTCATCCAATGACACAAAACACCTATCGGATGCACAAGATTGGTTAGAAACCCTAATTGAACAAGATTAAGTGTAGGGAGGACGAAAATAACCTAAATGTTCATCCAATGACACAAAACACCTATTGGATGCACAAGATTGGTTAAAAACCCTAATTGGACAAGATTAAGTTTAGGGAGGACGAAAATGACCTAAATGTTCATCCAATGACACAAAACACCTATTGGATGCACAAGATTGGTTAAAAACCCTAATTGGACAAGAATTAGCCTAGGGAGAACGAAAATGACCTAATTGTTCATCCAATGACACAAAAACACCTATCGGATGCACAAGATTGGTTAGAAACCCTAATTGAACAAGATTAAGTTAAGGGAGGACGAAAATGACCTAATTGTTCATCCAATGACACAAAACACCTATTGGATGCACAAGATTGGTTAAAAACCCTAATTGGATAAGAATTAGCCTAAGGAGGACGAAAATGACCTAAATGTTCATCCAATGACACAAAACACCTATTGGATGCACAAGATTGGTTAAAAACCCTAATTGGACAAGAATTAACCTAGGGAGGACGAAAATGACCTAATTGTTCATCCAATGACACAAAACACCTATTGGATGTACAAGATTGGTTAGAAACCCTAATTGAACAAGATTTAGCCTAGGGAGGACGAAAATGACCTAATTGTTCATCCAATGACACAAAAACACGTATTCGATGCACAAGATTGGTTAAAAACCCTAATTGGACAAGATTAAGTGTAGGGAGGACGAAAATGACCTAAATGTTCATCCAATGACACAAAACACCTATTGGATGCACAAGATTGGTTAAAAACCCTAATTGGACAAGATTAAGTGTAGGGAGAACGAAAATGGTCTAAATATTGATCCAATGACACAAAAACACCTATTGGATGCACAAGATTGGTTAAAAACCCTAATTGGACAAGATTTAGCCTAGGGAGGACAAAAATGACCTAATTGTTCATCCAATGACACAAAAACACCCATTGGATGCACAAGATTGGTTAAAAACCCTAATTGGACAAGATTAAGTGTAGGGAGAACGAAAATGGTCTAAATATTGATCCAATGACACAAAAACACCTATTGGATGCACAAGATTGGTTAAAAACCCTAATTGGACAAGATTTAGCCTAGGGAGGACAAAAATGACCAAAATGTTCATCCAATGACACAAAACACTTATTGGATGCACAAGATTGGTTAAAAACCCTAATTGGATAAGAATTACTCTTGGGAGGACGAAAATGACCTAAGTGTTCATCCAATGACACAAAACACCTATTGGATGCACAAGATTCGTTAGAAACCCTAATTGAACAAGATTAAATGTAGGGAGGACGAAAATGACCTAAATGTTCATCCAATGACACAAAACACCTATTGGATGCACAAGATTGGTTAAAAACCCTAATTGGACAAGATTTAGCCTGGGGAGGACGAAAATGACCTAATTGTTCATCCAATGACACAAAAACACCTATCGGATGCACAAGATTGGTTAGAAACCCTAATTGGACAAGATAAAGTGTAGGGAGGACGAAAATGACCTAAGTGTTCATCCAATGACACAAAACACCTATTGGATGCACAAGATTGGTTAAAAACCCTAATTGGACAAGATTTAGCCTAGGGAGGACGAAAATGACCTAATTGTTCATCCAATAACACAAAATCACCTATTGGATGCACAAGATTGGTTAGAAACCCTAATTGAACAAGATTAAATGTAGGGAGGACGAAAATGACCTAAATGTTCATCCAATGACACAAAACACCTATTGGATGCACAAGATTGGTTAAAAACCCTAATTGGACAAGAATTAGCCTCGGGAAGACGAAAATGACCTAATTGTTCATCCAATGACACAAAAACACCTATCGGATGCACAAGATTGGTTAGAAACCCTAATTGAACAAGATTAAGTGTAGGGAGGACGAAAATGACCTAATTGTTCATCCAATGACACAAAACACCTATTGGATGCACAAGATTGGTTAAAAACCCTAATTGGACAAGATTTAGCCTAGGGAGGACGAAAATGACCTAATTGTTCATCCAATGACACAAAAACACCTATTGGATGCACAAGATTGGTTAGAAACCCTAATTGAACAAGATTAAATGTAGGGAGGACGAAAATGACCTAAATGTTCATCCAATGACACAAAACACCTATTGGATGCACAAGATTGGTTAAAAACCCTAATTGGACAAGATTTAGCCTGGGGAGGACGAAAATAACCTAATTGTTCATCCAACGACACAAAAACACCTATTGGATGCACAAGATTGGTTAGAAACCCTAATTGGACAAGATAAAGTGTAGGGAGGACGAAAATGACCTAAGTGTTCATCCAATGACACAAAACACCTATTGGATGCACAAGATTGGTTAGAAACCCTAATTGAACAAGATTAAGTGTAGGGAGGACGAAAATACGAAAATGACCTAAATGTTCTTCCAATGACACAAAACACCTATTGGATGCACAAGATTGGTTAAAAACCCTAATTGGACAAGAATAAGTGAAGGGAGGACGAAAATGACCTAAATGTTCATCCAATGACACAAAACACCTATTGGATGCACAAGATTGGTTAAAAACCCAAATTGGACAAGATTAAGTGTAGGGGGGACGAAAATGACCTAAATGTTCATCCAATGACACAAAACACCTATTGGAAGCACAAGATTGGTTAAAAACCCTAATTGGACAAGATTAAGTGTAGGGAGGACGAAAATGGTCTAAACATTGATCCAATGACACAAAAACACCTATTAGATGCACAAGATTAGTTAAAAACCCTAATTGGAAAAGATTTAGCCTAGGGAGGACGAAAATGACGTAATTGTTCATCCAATGACACAAAAACACCCATTGGATGCACAAGATTGATTAAAAACCCTAATTGGACAAGATTAAGTGTAGGGAGAACGAAAATGACCTAAATGTTCATCCAATGACACAAAACACCTATTGGATGCACAAGATTGGTTAAAAACCCTAATTGGACAAGAATTAGCCTAGGGTGGACGAAAATGACCTAAATTTTCATCCAATGACACAAAACACCTATTGCATGCACAAGATTGGTTAAAAACCCTAATTCGACAAGAATTAACTTAGGGAGGACGAAAATGACCTAATTGTTCATCCAATGACACTAAAACACCTATCAGAGGAACAAGATTGGTTAGAAATCCTAATTGGACAAGATTTAGTGTAGGGAGGACCAAAATAACCTAAATGTTCATCCAATGACACAAAACACCTATTGGATGCACAAGATTGGTTAAAAACCCTAATTGGACAAGAATTATCCTAGGGAGGACGAAAATGACCTAATTGTTCATCCAATGATACAAAAACACCAATTGGATGCACAAGATTGGTTTGAAACCCTAATTGGACAAGATAAAGTGTAGGGAGGACGAAAATGACCTAAATGTTCATCCAATGACACAAAACACCTATTGGATGCACAAGATTGGTTAAAAACCCTAATTGGACAAGAATTAGCCTAAAGAGGACGAAAATGACCTAATTGTTCATCCAATGACACAAAAGCACCTATCGGATGCACAAGATTGGTTAGAAACCCTAATTGAACAAGATTAAGTGTAGGGAGGACGAAAATGACCTAATTGTTCATCCAATGACACAAAACACCTATTGGATGCACAAGATTGGTTAAAAACCCTAATTGGATAAGAATTAGCCTAAGGAGGACGAAAATGACCTAAATGTTCATCCAATGACACAAAACACCTATTGGATGCACAAGATTGGTTAAAAACCCTAATTGGACAAGAATTTATCATAGGGAGGACGAAAATGACCTAATTGTTCATCCAATGACACAAAAACACCAATTGGATGCACAAGATTGGTTAGAAACCCTAATTGGACAAGATAAAGTGTAGGGAGGACGAAAATGACCTAAAGTGTTCATCCAATGACACAAAACACCTATTGGATGCACAAGATTGGTTAAAAACCCTAATTGGACAAGAATTAGCCTAGAGAGGACGAAAATGACCTAATTGTTCATCCAATGACACAAAAACACCTATCGGATGCACAAGATTGGTTAGAAACCCTAATTGAACAAGATTAAGTGTAGGGAGGACGAAAATGACCTAAATGTTCATCCAATGACACAAAACACCTATTCGATGCACAAGATTGGTTAAAAACCCTAATTGGACAAGATTAAGTTTAGGGAAGACGAAAATGACCTAAATATTCATCCAATGACACAACACACCTATTGAATGAACAAGATTGGTTAAAAACCCTAATTGGACAAGATTAAGTGTAGGGAGGACGAAAATGACCTAAATGTTTATCCAATGACACAAAAACACCTATCGGATGCACAAGATTGGTTAGAAACCCTAATTGAACAAGATTAAGTGTAGGGAGGACGAAAATGACCTAATTGTTCATCCAATGACACAAAACACCTATTGGATGCACAAGATTGGTTAAAAACCCTAATTGGATAAGTATTAGCCTAAAGAAGATGAAAATGACCTAAATGTTCATCCAATGACACAAAACACCTATTGGATGCACAAGATTGGTTAAAAACCCTAATTGGACAAGATTAAGTTTAGGGAAGACGAAAATGACCTAAATATTCATCCAATGACACAACACACCTATTGAATGAACAAGATTGGTTAAAAACCCTAATTGGACAAGGTTAAGTGTAGGGAGGACGAAAATGACCTAAATGTTTATCCAATGACACAAAAACACCTATCGGATGCACAAGATTGGTTAGAAACCCTAATTGAACAAGATTAAGTGTAGGGAGTACGAAAATGACCTAAATGTTCATCCAATGACACAAAACACCTATTGGATGCACAAGATTGGTTAAAAACCGTAATTGGATAAGATTAAGTTTAGGGAGGACGAAAATGACATAAATATTCATCCAATGACACAACACACCTATTGAATGAACAAGATTGGTTAAAAACCCTAATTGAACAAGATTAAGTGTAGGGAGGACGAAAATGACCTAAATGTTCATCCAAGGACACAAAACACCTACTGGATGAACAAGATTGGTTAAAAACCCTAATTGGATAAGAAATAGAATAAGGAGGACGAAAATGACCTAAATGTTCATCCAATGACACAAAACACCTATTGGATGCACAAGATTGGTTAAAAACCCTAATTGGACAAGAATTATCATAGGGAGGACGAAAATGACCTAATTGTTCATCCAATGACACAAAAACACCAATTGGATGCACAAGATTGGTTAGAAACCCTAATTGGACAAGATAAAGTGTAGGGAGGACGAAAATGACCTAAGTGTTCATCCAATGACACAAAACACCTATTGGATGCACAAGATTGGTTAGAAACCCTAATTGAACAAGATTAAGTGTAGGGAGGACGAAAATGACCTAAATGTTCATCCAATGACACAAAACACCTACTGGATGCACAAGATTGGTTAAAAACCCTAATTGGATAAGAATTAGCATAAGGAGGACGAAAATGACCTAAATGTTCATCCAATGACACAACACACCTATTGGATGCACAAGATTGGTTAAAAACCCTAATTGGACAAGAATTATCATAGGGAGGACGAAAATGACCTAATTGTTCATCCAATGACACAAAAACACCAATTGGATGCACAAGATTGGTTAGAAACCCTAATTGAACAAGATTAAATGTAGGGAGGACGAAAATGACCTAAATGTTCATCCAATGACACAAAACACCTATTGGATGCACAAGATTGGTTAAAAACCCTAATTGGACAAGAATTATCATAGGGAGGACGAAAATGACCTAATTGTTCATCCAATGACACAAAAACACCAATTGGATGCACAAGATTGGTTAGAAACCCTAATTGGACAAGATTAAGTGTAGGGAGGACGAAAATGACCTAATTGTTCATCCAATGACACAAAAACACCCGTTGGATGCACAAGATTGGTTAAAAACCCTAATTGGACAAGATTAAGTGTAGGGAGAACGAAAATGACCTAAATGTTCATCCAATGACACAAAACACCTATTGGATGCACAAGATTGGTTAAAAACCCTAATTGGACAAGAATTAGCCTAGGGTGGACGAAAATGACCTAAATGTTCATCCAATGACACAAAACACCTATTGGATGCACAAGATTGGTTAAAAACCCTAATTCGACAAGAATTACCTTAGGGAGGACGAAAATGACCTAATTGTTCATCCAATGACACTAAAACACCTATCGGAGGCACAAGATTGGTTAGAAACCCTAATTGGACAAGATTTAGTGTAGGGAGGACCAAAATGACCTAAATGTTCATCCAATGACACAAAACACCTATTGGATGCACATGATTTGTTAAAAACCCTAATTGGATAAAAATTAGCCTAGGGAGGACGAAAATGGCCCAAATATTGATCCAATTACACAAAACACATATTGGATGCACAAGATTGGTTAAAAACCCTAATTGGACAAGAATTATCCTAGGGAGGACGAAAATGACCTAATTGTTCATCCAATGATACAAAAACACCAATTGGATGCACAAGATTGGTTTGAAACCCTAATTGGACAAGATAAAGTGTAGGGAGGACGAAAATGACCTAAATGTTCATCCAATGACACAAAACACCTATTGGATGCACAAGATTGGTTAAAAACCCTAATTGGACAAGAATTAGCCTAGGGAGGATAGAAATGACCTAATTGTTCATCCAATGACATAAAACACCTATTGGAAGCACAAGATTGGTTAAAAACCCAAATTGGACAAGATTAAGTGTAGGGAGGACGAAAATGAACTAAATGTTCATCCAATGACACAAAACACCTATTGGATGCACAAGATTGGTTAAAAACCCTTATTGGAAAAGATTAAGTGTAGGGAGAACGAAAATGGTCTAAATATTGATCCAATGACACAAAAACACCTATTGGATGCACAAGATTGGTTAAAAACCCTAATTGGACAAGATTTAGCCTAGGGAGGACGAAAATGACCTAATTGTTCATCCAATGACACAAAAACACCCATTGGATGCACAAGATTGGTTAAAAACCCTAATTGGACAAGATTAAGTGTAGGGAGGACGAAAATTACCTAAATGTTCATCCAATGACACAAAACACCTATTGGATGCACAAGATTGGTTAAAAACCCTTATTGGAAAAGATTAAGTGTAGGGAGAACGAAAATGGTCTAAATATTGATCCAATGACACAAAAACACCCCTTGGATGCACAAGATTGGTTAAAAACCCTAATTGGACAAGATTAAGTGTAGGGAGGACGAAAATGACCTAAATGTTCATCCAATGACACAAAACACCTATTGGATGCACAAGATTGGTTAAAAACCCTAATTGGACAAGAATTAGCCTAGGGTGGACGAAAATGACCTAAATGTTCATCCAATGACACAAAACACCTATCGGATGCACAAGATTGGTTAGAAACCCTAATTGGACAAGATAAAGTGTAGGGAGAGCGAAAATGACCTAAATGTTCATCCAATGACACAAGATAACTATTGGATGCACCAGATTGGTTAAACACCCTAATTGGACAAGATTAAGTGTAGGGAGGACGAAAATTACCTAAATATTCATCTAATGACACAAAACACCTATTGGATGCACAAGATTGGTTAAAAACCCAAATTGGACAAGATTAAGTGTAGGGGGGACGAAAATGACCTAAATGTTCATCCAATGACACAAAACACCTATTGGAAGCACAAGATTGGTTAAAAACCCTAATTGGACAAGATTAAGTGTAGGGAGGACGAAAATGGTCTAAACATTGATCCAATGACACAAAAACACCTATTAGATGCACAAGATTAGTTAAAAACCCTAATTGGAAAAGATTTAGCCTAGGGAGGACGAAAATGAC
>JBBPBS010000316.1:713816-799802 GCA_037974835.1 Cicer judaicum | reverse complement strand
CCTAATTGGACAAGATTTAGTGTAGGGAGGACCAAAATAACCTAAATGTTCATCCAATGACACAAAACACCTATTGGATGCACAAGATTGGTTAAAAACCCTAATTGGACAAGAATTATCCTAGGGAGGACGAAAATGACCTAATTGTTCATCCAATGATACAAAAGCACCAATTGGATGCACAAGATTGGTTTGAAACCCTAATTGGACAAGATAAAGTGTAGGGAGGACGAAAATGACCTAAATGTTCATCCAATGACACAAAACACCTATTGGATGCACAAGATTGGTTAAAAACCCTAATTGGACAAGAATTAGCCTAAAGAGGACGAAAATGACCTAATTGTTCATCCAATGACACAAAAGCACCTATCGGATGCACAAGATTGGTTAGAAACCCTAATTGGACAAGATAAAGTGTAGGGAGGACGAAAATGACCTAAAGTGTTCATCCAATGACACAAAACACCTATTGGATGCACAAGATTGGTTAAAAACCCAAATTGGACAAGAATTAGCCTAGAGAGGACGAAAATGACCTAATTGTTCATCCAATGACACAAAAACACCTATTGGATGCACAAGATTGGTTAGAAACCCTAATTGAACAAGATTAAATGTAGGGAGGACGAAAATGACCTAAATGTTCATCCAATGACACAAAACACCTATTGGATGCACAAGATTGGTTAAAAACCCTAATTGGACAAGATTTAGCCTGGGGAGGACGAAAATAACCTAATTGTTCATCCAACGACACAAAAACACCTATTGGATGCACAAGATTGGTTAGAAACCCTAATTGGACAAGATAAAGTGTAGGGAGGACGAAAATGACCTAAGTGTTCATCCAATGACACAAAACACCTATTGGATGCACAAGATTGGTTAGAAACCCTAATTGAACAAGATTAAGTGTAGGGAGGACGAAAATACGAAAATGACCTAAATGTTCTTCCAATGACACAAAACACCTATTGGATGCACAAGATTGGTTAAAAACCCTAATTGGACAAGAATAAGTGAAGGGAGGACGAAAATGACCTAAATGTTCATCCAATGACACAAAACACCTATTGGATGCACAAGATTGGTTAAAAACCCAAATTGGACAAGATTAAGTGTAGGGGGGACGAAAATGACCTAAATGTTCATCCAATGACACAAAACACCTATTGGAAGCACAAGATTGGTTAAAAACCCTAATTGGACAAGATTAAGTGTAGGGAGGACGAAAATGGTCTAAACATTGATCCAATGACACAAAAACACCTATTAGATGCACAAGATTAGTTAAAAACCCTAATTGGAAAAGATTTAGCCTAGGGAGGACGAAAATGACCTAATTGTTCATCCAATGACACAAAAACACCCATTGGATGCACAAGATTGATTAAAAACCCTAATTGGACAAGATTAAGTGTAGGGAGAACGAAAATGACCTAAATGTTCATCCAATGACACAAAACACCTATTGGATGCACAAGATTGGTTAAAAACCCTAATTGGACAAGAATTAGCCTAGGGTGGACGAAAATGACCTAAATTTTCATCCAATGACACAAAACACCTATTGCATGCACAAGATTGGTTAAAAACCCTAATTCGACAAGAATTAACTTAGGGAGGACGAAAATGACCTAATTGTTCATCCAATGACACTAAAACACCTATCAGAGGAACAAGATTGGTTAGAAAACCTAATTGGACAAGATTTAGTGTAGGGAGGACCAAAATAACCTAAATGTTCATCCAATGACACAAAACACCTATTGGATGCACAAGATTGGTTAAAAACCCTAATTGGACAAGAATTATCCTAGGGAGGACGAAAATGACCTAATTGTTCATCCAATGATACAAAAACACCAATTGGATGCACAAGATTGGTTTGAAACCCTAATTGGACAAGATAAAGTGTAGGGAGGACGAAAATGACCTAAATGTTCATCCAATGACACAAAACACCTATTGGATGCACAAGATTGGTTAAAAACCCTAATTGGACAAGAATTAGCCTAAAGAGGACGAAAATGACCTAATTGTTCATCCAATGACACAAAAGCACCTATCGGATGCACAAGATTGGTTAGAAACCCTAATTGAACAAGATTAAGTGTAGGGAGGACGAAAATGACCTAATTGTTCATCCAATGACACAAAACACCTATTGGATGCACAAGATTGGTTAAAAACCCTAATTGGATAAGAATTAGCCTAAGGAGGACGAAAATGACCTAAATGTTCATCCAATGACACAAAACACCTATTGGATGCACAAGATTGGTTAAAAACCCTAATTGGACAAGAATTTATCATAGGGAGGACGAAAATGACCTAATTGTTCATCCAATGACACAAAAACACCAATTGGATGCACAAGATTGGTTAGAAACCCTAATTGGACAAGATAAAGTGTAGGGAGGACGAAAATGACCTAAAGTGTTCATCCAATGACACAAAACACCTATTGGATGCACAAGATTGGTTAAAAACCCTAATTGGACAAGAATTAGCCTAGAGAGGACGAAAATGACCTAATTGTTCATCCAATAACACAAAAACACCTATTGGATGCACAAGATTGGTTAGAAACCCTAATTGAACAAGATTAAATGTAGGGAGGACGAAAATGACCTAAATGTTCATCCAATGACACAAAACACCTATTGGATGCACAAGATTGGTTAAAAACCCTAATTGGACAAGATTTAGCCTGGGGAGGACGAAAATAACCTAATTGTTCATCCAACGACACAAAAACACCTATTGGATGCACAAGATTGGTTAGAAACCCTAATTGGACAAGATAAAGTGTAGGGAGGACGAAAATGACCTAAAGTGTTCATCCAATGACACAAAACACCTATTGGATGCACAAGATTGGTTAAAAACCCTAATTGGACAAGAATTAGCCTAGAGAGGACGAAAATGACCTAATTGTTCATCCAATGACACAAAAACACCTATTGGATGCACAAGATTGGTTAGAAACCCTAATTGAACAAGATTAAATGTAGGGAGGACGAAAATGACCTAAATGTTCATCCAATGACACAAAACACCTATTGGATGCACAAGATTGGTTAAAAACCCTAATTGGACAAGATTTAGCCTGGGGAGGACGAAAATGACCTAATTGTTCATCCAATGACACAAAAACACCTATCGGATGCACAAGATTGGTTTGAAACCCTAATTGAACAAGATTAAGTATAGGGAGGACGAAAATGACCTAAATGTTCATCCAATGACACAAAACACCTATTGGATGCACAAGATTGGTTAAAAACCCTAATTGGACAAGAATTATCATAGGGAGGACGAAAATGACCTAATTGTTCATCCAATGACACAAAAACACCAATTGGGTGCACAAGATTGGTTAGAAACCCTAATTGGAAAAGAAAAAGTGTAGGGAGGACGAAAATGACCTAAAATGTTCATCCAATGACACAAAACACCTATTGGATGCACAAGATTGGTTAAAAACCCTAATTGGACAAGAATTATCATAGGGAGGACGAAAATGACCTAATTGTTCATCCAATGACACAAAAACACCAATTGGATGCACAAGATTGGTTAGAAACCCTAATTAGAAAAGATAAAGTGTAGGGAGGACGAAAATGACCTAAAATTTTCATCCAATGACACAAAACACCTATTGGATGCACAAGATTGGTTAAAAACCCTAATTGGACAAGAATTATCATAGGGAGGACGAAAATGACCTAATTGTTCATCCAATGACACAAAAACACCAATTGGATGCACAAGATTGGTTAGAAACCCTAATTGAACAAGATTAAGTGTAGGGAGGACGAAAATAACCTAAATGTTCATCCAATAACACAAAACACCTATTGGATGCACAAGATTGGTTAAAAACCCTAATTGGACAAGATTAAGTTTAGGGAGGACGAAAATGACCTAAATGTTCATCCAATGACACAAAACACCTATTGGATGCACAAGATTGGTTAAAAACCCTAATTGGATAAGAATTAGCCTAGGGAGGACGAAAATGACCTAATTGTTCATCCAATGACACAAAACACCTATTGGATGCACAAGATTGGTTAAAAACCCTAATTGGACAAGATTAAGTGTAGGGAGGACGAAAATGACCTAAATGTTTATCCAATGACACAAAACACCTATTGGATGCACAAGATTGGTTAAAAACCCAAATTGGACAAGATTAAGTGTAGGGGGGACGAAAATGACCTAAATGTTCATCCAATGACACAAAACACCTATTGGATGCACAAGATTGGTTAAAAACCCTAATTGGACAAGATTAAGTGTAGGGAGGACGAAAATGGTCTAAATATTATTCCAATGACACAAAAACACCTATTAGATGCACAAGATTAGTTAAAAATCCTAATAGGAAAAGATTTAGCCTAGGGAGCACGAAAACGACCTAATTGTTCATCCAATGACACAAAAACACCCGTTGGATGCACAAGATTGGTTAAAAACCCTAATTGGAGAAGATTAAGTGTAGGGAGAACGAAAATGACCTAAATGTTCATCCAATGACACAAAACACCTATTGGATGCACAAGATTGGTTAAAAACCCTAATTGGACAAGAATTAGCCTAGGGTGAATAAAATGACCTAAATGTTCATCCAATGACACAAAACACCTATTGGATGCACAAGATTGGTTAAAAACCCTAATTCGACAAGAATTAGCTTAGGGAGGACAAAAATGACCTAATTGTTCATCCAATGACACTAAAACACCTATTGGAGGAACAAGATTGGTTAGAAACCCTAATTGGACAAGATTTATTGTAGGGAGGACCAAAATGACCTAAATGTTCATCCAATGACACAAAACACCTATGAGATGCACATGATTTGTTAAAAACCCTAATTGGATAGAAATTAGCCTAGGGAGGACGAAAATGGCCCAAATATTGATCCAATTACACAAAACACATATTGGATGCACAAGATTAGTTAAAAACCCTAATTGGACAAGAATTATCCTAGGGAGGACGAAAATGACCTAATTGTTCATCCAATGATACAAAAACACCAATTGGATGCACAAGATTGGTTTGAAACCCTAATTGGACAAGATTTAGCCTAGGGAGGATAGAAATGACCTAATTGTTCATCCAATGACATAAAACACCTATTGGATGCACAAGATTGGTTAAAAACCCAAATTGGACAAGATTAAGTGTAGGGAGGACGAAAATGAACTAAATGTTCATCCAATGACACAAAACACCTATTGGATGCACAAGATTGGTTAAAAACCCTTATTGGAAAAGATTAAGTGTAGGGAGAACGAAAATGGTCTAAATATTGATCCAATGACACAAAATCACCTATTGGATGCACAAGATTGGTTAAAAACCCTAATTGGACAAGATTTAGCCTTGGGAGGACGAAAATGACCTAATTGTTCATCCAATGACACAAAAACACCCATTGGATGCACAAGATTGGTTAAAAACACTAATTGGACAAGATTAAGTGTAGGGAGGACGAAAATGACCTAAATGTTCATCCAATGACACAAAACACCTATTGGATGCACAAGATTGGTTAAAAACCCTAATTGGACAAGAATTAGCCTAGGGTGGACGAAAATGACCTAAATGTTCATCCAATGACACAAAACACCTATCGGATGCACAAGATTGGTTAGAAACCCTAATTGGACAAGATAAAGTGTAGGGAGAACGAAAATGACCTAAATGTTCATCCAATGACACAAGATAACTATTGGATGCACCAGATTGGTTAAACACCCTAATTGGACAAGATTAAGTGTAGGGAGGACGAAAATTACCTAAATATTCATCTAATGACACAAAACACCTATTGGATGCACAAGATTGGTTAAAAACCCAAATTGGACAAGATTAAGTGTAGGGGGGTCGAAAATGACCTAAATGTTCATCCAATGATACAAAACACCTATTGGAAGCACAAGATTGGTTAAAAACCCTAATTGGACAAGATTAAGTGTAGGGAGGACGAAAATGGTCTAAACATTGATCCAATGACACAAAAACACCTATTAGATGCACAAGATTGGTTAAAAACCCTAATTGGACAAGAATTAGCCTAGGGAGGACGAAAATGACCTAATTGTTCATCCAATGACACAAAAACACCTATCGGATGCACAAGATTGGTTAGAAACCCTAATTGAACAAGATTAAGTGTAGGGAGGACGAAAATGACCTAAATGTTCATCCAATGACACAAAACACCTATTGGATGCACAAGATTGGTTAAAAACCCAAATTGGACAAGATTAAGTGTAGGGGGGACGAAAATGACCTAAATGTTCATCCAATGACACAAAACACCTATTGGATGCACATGATTTGTTAAAAACCTTAATTGGATAAAAATTAGCCTAGGGAGGACGAAAATGGCCCAAATATTGATCCAATTACACAAAACACATATTGGATGCACAAGATTGGTTAAAAACCGTAATTGGACAAGAATTATCCTAGGGAGGACGAAAATGTCCTAATTGTTCATCCAATGATACAAAAACACCAATTGGATGCACAAGATTGGTTTGAAACCCTAATTGGACAAGATAAAGTGTAGGGAGGACGAAAATGACCTAAATATTCATCCAATGACACAAAACACCTATTGGATGCACAAGATTGGTTAAAAACCCTAATTAGACAAGATTAAGTGTAGGGAGGACGAAAATGGTCTAAATATTGATCCAATGACACAAAAACACCTATTAGATGCACAAGATTAGTTAAAAACCCTAATAGGAAAAGATTTAGCCTAGGGAGCACGAAAACGACCTAATTGTTCATCCAATGACACAAAAACACCCGTTGGATGCACAAGATTGGTTAAAAACCCTAATTGGAGAAGATTAAGTGTAGGGAGAACGAAAATGACCTAAATGTTCATCCAATGACACAAAACACCTATTGGATGCACAAGATTGGTTAAAAACCCTAATTGGACAAGAATTAGCCTAGGGTGGACGAAAATGACCTAAATGTTCATCCAATGACACAAAACACCTATTGGATGCACAAGATTGGTTAAAAACCCTAATTCGACAAGAATTAGCTTAGGGAGGACGAAAATGACCTAATTGTTCATCCAATGACACTAAAACACCTATTGGAGGAACAAGATTGGTTAGAAACCCTAATTGGACAAGATTTATTGTAGGGAGGACCAAAATGACCTAAATGTTCATCCAATGACACAAAACACCTATGAGATGCACATGATTTGTTAAAAACCTTAATTGGATAAAAATTAGCCTAGGGAGGACGAAAATGGCCCAAATATTGATCCAATTACACAAAACACATATTGGATGCACAAGATTGGTTAAAAACCCTAATTGGACAAGAATTATCCTAGGGAGGACGAAAATGACCTAATTGTTCATCCAATGATACAAAAACACCAATTGGATGCACAAGATTGGTTTGAAACCCTAATTGGACAAGATTTAGCCTAGGGAGGATAGAAATGACCTAATTGTTCATCCAATGACATAAAACACCTATTGGATGCACAAGATTGGTTAAAAACCCAAATTGGACAAGATTAAGTGTAGGGAGGACGAAAATGAACTAAATGTTCATCCAATGACACAAAACACCTATTGGATGCACAAGATTGGTTAAAAACCCTTATTGGAAAAGATTAAGTGTAGGGAGAACGAAAATGGTCTAAATATTGATCCAATGACACAAAATCACCTATTGGATGCACAAGATTGGTTAAAAACACTAATTGGACAAGATTTAGCCTAGGGAGGACGAAAATGACCTAATTGTTCATCCAATGACACAAAAACACCCATTGGATGCACAAGATTGGTTAAAAACCCTAATTGGACAAGATTAAGTGTAGGGAGGACGAAAATACGAAAATGACCTAAATGTTCTTCCAATGACACAAAACACCTATTGGATGCACAAGATTGGTTAAAAACCCTAATTGGACAAGATTAAGTGTAGGGAGGACGAAAATGACCTAAATGTTCATCCAATGACACAAAACACCTATTGGATGCACAAGATTGGTTAAAAACCCAAATTGGACAAGATTAAGTGTAGGGGGGACCAAAATGACCTAAATGTTCATCCAATGACACAAAACACATATTGGATGCACAAGATTGGTTAAAAACCCTAATAGGACAAGATTAAGTGTAGGGAGGACGAAAATGGTCTAAATATTGATCCAATGACACAAAAACACCTATTAGATGCACAAGATTAGTTAAAAACCCTAATTGGAAAAGATTTAGCCTAGGGAGGACGAAAATGACCTAATTGTTCATCCAATGACACAAAAACACCCATTGGATGCACAAGATTGGTTAAAAACCCTAATTGGACAAGATTAAGTGTAGGGAGGACGCAAATGACCTAAATGTTCATCTAATGACACAAAACACCTATTGGATGCACAAGATTGGTCAAAAACCCTAATTGGACAAGAATTAGCCCAGGGTGGACAAAAATGACCTAAATGTTCATCCAATGACACAAAACACCTATTGGATGCATTAGATTAGTTGAAAACCCAAATTGGACAACATTAAGTGTCGGGAGGATGAAAATGACCTAAATGTTCATCCAGTGACACAAAACACCTATTGGATGCACAAGATCGGTTAAAAACCCTAATTGGACAAGATTAAGTGTAGGGAGGACGAAAATGACCAAATATTCATCCAATGATACAAAACACCTATTGGATGCACAAGATTGGTTAAATACCCTAGTTGGACAAGATTAAGTGTAGGGAGGACGAAAATACGAAAATGACCTAAATGTTCTTCCAATGACACAAAACACCTATTGGATGCACAAGATTGGTTAAAAACCCTAATTGGACAAGATTAAGTGTAGGGAGGACGAAAATACGAAAATGACCTAAATGTTCTTCCAATGACACAAAACACCTATTGGATGCACAAGATTGGTTAAAAACCCTAATTGGACAAGATTAAGTGTAGGGAGAACGAAAATGGTCTAAATATTGATCCAATGACACAAAAACACCTATTGGATGCACAAGATTGGTTAAAAACCCTAATTGGACAAGATTTAGCCTAGGGAGGACAAAAATGACCTAATTGTTCATCCAATGACACAAAAACACCCATTGGATGCACAAGATTGGTTAAAAACCCTAATTGGACAAGATTAAGTGTAGGGAGAACGAAAATGGTCTAAATATTGATCCAATGACACAAAAACACCTATTGGATGCACAAGATTGGTTAAAAACCCTAATTGGACAAGATTTAGCCTAGGGAGGACAAAAATGACCAAAATGTTCATCCAATGACACAAAACACTTATTGGATGCACAAGATTGGTTAAAAACCCTAATTGGATAAGAATTACTCTTGGGAGGACGAAAATGACCTAAGTGTTCATCCAATGACACAAAACACCTATTGGATGCACAAGATTCGTTAGAAACCCTAATTGAACAAGATTAA
This sequence comes from Cicer judaicum, assembly GCA_037974835.1. Classification (NCBI taxonomy): domain Eukaryota; kingdom Viridiplantae; phylum Streptophyta; class Magnoliopsida; order Fabales; family Fabaceae; genus Cicer; species Cicer judaicum. Next base: position 790,305 of record JBBPBS010000316.1, on the reverse strand, counting down.
ATGTAGGGAGGACGAAAATGACCTAAATGTTCATCCAATGACACAAAACACCTATTGGATGCACAAGATTGGTTAAAAACCCTAATTGGACAAGATTTAGCCTGGGGAGGACGAAAATGACCTAATTGTTCATCCAATGACACAAAAACACCTATCGGATGCACAAGATTGGTTAGAAACCCTAATTGAACAAGATTAAGTGTAGGGAGGACGAAAATGACCTAAATGTTCATCCAATGACACAAAACACCTATTGGATGCACAAGATTGGTTAGAAACCCTAATTGAAAGATTAAGTGTAGGGAGGACGAAAATGACCTAAATGTTCATCCAATGACACAAAACACCTATTGGATGCACAAGATTGGTTAAAAACCCTAATTGGACAAGAATTATCATAGGGAGGACGAAAATGACCTAATTGTTCATCCAATGACACAAAAACACCTATCGGATGCAAAAGATTGGTTAGAAACCCTAATTGAAAGATTAAGTGTAGGGAGGACGAAAATTACCTAAATGTTCATCCAATGACACAAAACACCTATTGGATGCACAAGATTGGTTAAAAACACTAATTGGATAAGAATAAGCCTAAGGAGGACGAAAATGACCTAATGGTTCATCCAATGAAGCAAAACACCTATTGGATGCACAAGATTGGTTAAAAACCCTAATTGGAAAAGAATTATCATAGGGAGGACGAAAATGACCTAATTGTTCATCCAATGACACAAAAACACCAATTGGATGCACAAGATTGGTTAGAAACCCTAATTGGACAAGATAAAGTGTAGGGAGGACGAAAATGAACTAAGTGTTCATCCAATGACACAAAACACCTATTGGATGCACAAGATTGGTTAAAAACCCTAATTGGACAAGATTTAGCCTAGGGAGGACGAAAATGACCTAATTGTTCATCCAAGGACACAAAAACACCTATTGGATGCACAAGATTGGTTAGAAACCCTAATTGAACAAGATTAAATGTAGGGAGGACGAAAATGACCTAAATGTTCATCCAATGACACAAAACACCTATTGGATGCACAAGATTGGTTAAAAACCCTAATTGGACAAGATTTAGCCTGGGGAGGACGAAAATAACCTAATTGTTCATCCAACGACACAAAAACACCTATTGGATGCACAAGATTGGTTAGAAACCCTAATTGGACAAGATAAAGTGTAGGGAGGACGAAAATGACCTAAGTGTTCATCCAATGACACAAAACACCTATTGGATGCACAAGATTGGTTAGAAACCCTAATTGAACAAGATTAAGTGTAGGGAGGACGAAAATGACCTAAATGTTCATCCAATGACACAAAACACCTATTGGATGCACAAGATTGGTTAAAAACCCAAATTGGACAAGATTAAGTGTAGGGGGGACGAAAATGACCTAAATGTTCATCCAATGACACAAAACACCTATTGGAAGCACAAGATTGGTTAAAAACCCTAATTGGACAAGATCAAGTGTTGGGAGGACGAAAATGGTCTAAACATTGATCCAATGACACAAAAACACCTATTAGATGCACAAGATTGGTTAAAAACCCTAATTGGACAAGAATTAGCCTAGGGAGGACGAAAATGACCTAATTGTTCATCCAATGACACAAAAACACCTATCGGATGCACAAGATTGGTTAGAAACCCTAATTGGACAAGATAAAGTGTAGGGAGGACGAAAATGACCTAAATGTTCATCCAATGACACAAAACACCTATTGGATGCACAAGATTGGTTAAAAACCCTAATTGGACAAGAATTAGCCTAAAGAGGACGAAAATGACCTAATTGTTCATCCAATGACACAAAAGCACCTATCGGATGCACAAGATTGGTTAGAAACCCTAATTGAACAAGATTAAGTGTAGGGAGGACGAAAATGACCTAATTGTTCATCCAATGACACAAAACACCTATTGGATGCACAAGATTGGTTAAAAACCCTAATTGGACAAGAATTATCATAGGGAGGACGAAAATGACCTAATTGTTCATCCAATGACACAAAAACACCAATGGGATGCACAAGATTGGTTAGAAACCCTAATTGGACAAGATAAAGTGTAGGGAGGACGAAAATGACCTAAGTGTTCATCCAATGACACAAAACACCTATTGGATGCACAAGATTGGTTAAAAACCCTAATTGGACAAGAATTAGCCTAGGGAGGACGAAAATGACCTAATTGTTCATCCAATGACACAAAAACACCTGTCGGATGCACAAGATTGGTCAGAAACCCTAATTGAACAAGATTAAGTGTAGGGAGAACGAAAATGACCTAAATGTTCATCCAATGACACAAAACACCTATTGGATGCACAAGATTGCTTAAAAACCATAATTGGACAAGATTAAGTTTAGGGAGGACGAAAATGACCTAAATGTTCATCCAATGACACAAAAACACCAATTGGATGCACAAGATTGGTCAGAAACCCTAATTGGACAAGATAAAGTGTAGGGAGGACGAAAATGACCTAAGTGTTCATCCAATGACACAAAACACCTATTGGATGCACAAGATTGGTTAAAAACCCTAATTGGACAAGAATTAGCCTAGGGAGGACGAAAATGACCTAATTGTTCATCCAATGACACAAAAACACCTGTCGGATGCACAAGATTGGTTAGAAACCCTAATTGGACAAGATAAAGTGTAGGGAGGACGAAAATGACCTAAGTGTTCATCCAATGACACAAAACACCTATTGGATGCACAAGATTGGTTAAAAACCCTAATTGGACAAGAATTAGCCTAGGGAGGACGAAAATGACCTAATTGTTCATCCAATGACACAAAAACACCTATCGGATGCACAAGATTGGTTAGAAACCCTAATTGAACAAGATTAAGTGTAGGGAGGACGAAAATGACCTAAATGTTCATCCAATGACACAAAACACCTATTGGATGCACAAGATTGGTTAAAAACCCTAATTGGATAAGAATTAGACTAAGGAGGACGAAAATGACCTAAATGTTCATCCAATGACACAAAACACGTATTGGATGCACAAGATTAGTTAAAAACCCTAATTGGACAAGAATTATCATAGGGAGGACGAAAATGACCTAATTGTTCATCCAATGACACAAAAACACCAATTGGATGCACAAGATTGGTTAGAAACCCTAATTGGAAAAGATAAAGTGTAGGGAGGACGAAAATGACCTAAAATGTTCATCCAATGACACAAAACACCTATTGGATGCACAAGATTGGTTAAAAACCCTAATTGGACAAGATTATGTTTAGGGAGGACGAAAATGACCTAAATGTTCATCCAATGACACAAAACATCTATAGGATGCACAAGATTGGTTAAAAACCCTAATTGGATAAGAATTAGACTAAGGAGGACGAAAATGACCTAAATGATTATCCAATGACACAAAACACCTATTGGATGCACAAGATTGGTTAAAAACCCTAATTGGACAAGAATTATCATAGGGAGGACGAAAATGACCTAATTGTTCATCCAATGACACAAAAACACCAATTGGATGCACAAGATTGGTTAAAAACCCTAATTGGACAAGAATTAGCCTAGGGAGGACGAAAATGACCTAATTGTTCATCCAATGACACAAAAACACCTATCGGATGCACAAGATTGGTTAGAAACCCTAATTGAACAAGATTAAGTGTAGGGAGGACGAAAATGACCTAAATGTTCATCCAATGACACAAAACACCTATTGGATGCACAAGATTGGTTAAAAACCCAAATTGGACAAGATTAAGTGTAGGGGGGACGAAAATGACCTAAATGTTCATCCAATGACACAAAACACCTATTGGATGCACATGATTTGTTAAAAACCTTAATTGGATAAAAATTAGCCTAGGGAGGACGAAAATGGCCCAAATATTGATCCAATTACACAAAACACATATTGGATGCACAAGATTGGTTAAAAACCCTAATTGGACAAGAATTATCCTAGGGAGGACGAAAATGACCTAATTGTTCATCCAATGATACAAAAACACCAATTGGATGCACAAGATTGGTTTGAAACCCTAATTGGACAAGATAAAGTGTAGGGAGGACGAAAATGACCTAAATATTCATCCAATGACACAAAACACCTATTGGATGCACAAGATTGGTTAAAAACCCTAATTGGACAAGATTAAGTGTAGGGAGGACGAAAATGGTCTAAATATTGATCCAATGACACAAAAACACCTATTAGATGCACAAGATTAGCTAAAAACCCTAATAGGAAAAGATTTAGCCTAGGGAGCACGAAAACGACCTAATTGTTCATCCAATGACACAAAAACACCCGTTGGATGCACAAGATTGGTTAAAAACCCTAATTGGAGAAGATTAAGTGTAGGGAGAACGAAAATGACCTAAATGTTCATCCAATGACACAAAACACCTATTGGATGCACAAGATTGGTTAAAAACCCTAATTGGACAAGAATTAGCCTAGGGTGGACGAAAATGACCTAAATGTTCATCCAATGACACAAAACACCTATTGGATGCACAAGATTGGTTAAAAACCCTAATTCGACAAGAATTAGCTTAGGGAGGACGAAAATGACCTAATTGTTCATCCAATGACACTAAAACACCTATTGGAGGAACAAGATTGGTTAGAAACCCTAATTGGACAAGATTTATTGTAGGGAGGACCAAAATGACCTAAATGTTCATCCAATGACACAAAACACCTATGAGATGCACATGATTTGTTAAAAACCTTAATTGGATAAAAATTAGCCTAGGGAGGACGAAAATGGCCCAAATATTGATCCAATTACACAAAACACATATTGGATGCACAAGATTGGTTAAAAACCCTAATTGGACAAGAATTATCCTAGGGAGGACGAAAATGACCTAATTGTTCATCCAATGATACAAAAATACCAATTGGATGCACAAGATTAGTTTGAAACCCTAATTGGACAAGATTTAGCCTAGGGAGGATAGAAATGACCTAATTGTTCATCCAATGACATAAAACACCTATTGGATGCACAAGATTGGTTAAAAACCCAAATTGGACAAGATTAAGTGTAGGGAGGACGAAAATGAACTAAATGTTCATCCAATGACACAAAACACCTATTGGATGCACAAGATTGGTTAAAAACCCTTATTGGAAAAGATTAAGTGTAGGGAGAACGAAAATGGTCTAAATATTGATCCAATGACACAAAATCACCTATTGGATGCACAAGATTGGTTAAAAACACTAATTGGACAAGATTTAGCCTAGGGAGGACGAAAATGACCTAATTGTTCATCCAATGACACAAAAACACCCATTGGATGCACAAGATTGGTTAAAAACCCTAATTGGACAAGATTAAGTGTAGGGAGGACGAAAATGACCTAAATGTCCATCCAATGACACAAAACACCTATTGGATGCACAAGATTGGTTAAAAACCCTAATTGGACAAGAATTAGCCTAGGGAGGACGAAAATGACCTAATTGTTCATCCAATGACACAAAAACACCTATCGGATGCACAAGATTGGTTAGAAACCCTAATTGAACAAGATAAAGTGTAGGGAGGACGAAAATGAACTAAGTGTTCATCCAATGACACAAAACACCTATTGGATGCACAGGATTGGTTAAAAACCCTAATTGGACAAGAATTAGCCTAGGGAGGACGAAAATGACCTAATTGTTCATCCAATGACACAAAAACACCTGTCGGATGCACAAGATTGCTCAGAAACCCTAATTGAACAAGATTAAGTGTAGGGAGGACGAAAATGACCTAAATGTGCATCCAATGACACAAAACACCTATTGGATGCACAAGATTGGTTAAAAACCCTAATTGGACAAGAATTATCATAGGGAGGACGAAAATGATTAATTCTTCATCCATTGACACAAAAACACTAATTGGATGCACAAGATTGGTTAGAAACCCTAATTGGACAAGATAAAGTGTAGGGAGGACGAAAATGACCTAAGTGTTCATCCAATGACACAAAACACCTATTGGATGCACAAGATTGGTTAAAAACCCTAATTGGACAAGAATTATCATACGGAGGACGAAAATGACCTAATTGTTCATCCAATGACACAAAAACACCAATTGGATGCACAAGATTGGTTAGAAACCCTAATTGGACAAGATAAAGTGTTGGGAGGACGAAAATGACCTAAGTGTTCATCCAATGACACAAAACACCTATTGGATGCACAAGATTGGTTAAAAACCCTAATTGGATAAGAATTAGCCTAAGGAGGACGAAAATGACCTAAATGTTCATCCAATGACACAAAACACCTATTGGATGCACAAGATTGGTTAAAAACCCTAATTGGATAAGAATTAGCATAGGGAGGACGAAAGTGACCTAATTGTTCATCCAATGACACAAAAACACCAATTGGATGTACAAGATTGGTTAGAAACCCTAATTGGACAAGAATTAGCCTAGGGAGGACGAAAATGACCTAATTGTTCATCCAATGACACAAAAACACCTATCGGATGCACAAGATTGGTTAGAAACCCTAATTGAACAAGATTAAGTGTAGGGAGGACGAAAATGACCTAAATGTTCATCCAATGACACAAAACACCTATTGGATGCACAAGATTGGTTAAAAACCCTAATTGGATAAGATTAAGTGTAGGGAGGACGAAAATGACCTAAATGTTCATCCAATGACACAAAACACCTATTGGATGCACAAGATTGGTTAAAAACCCTAATTGGACAAGAATTAGCCTACGGTGGACGAAAATGACCTAAATGTTCACCCAATGACACAAAACACCTATTGGATGCACAAGATTGGTTAAAAACCCTAATTCGACAAGAATTAGCTTAGGGAGGACGAAAATGACCTAATTGTTCATCCAATGACACTAAAACACCTATCGAAGGAACAAGATTGGTTAGAAACCCTAATTGGACAAGATTTAGTGTAGGGAGGACCAAAATGACCTAACTGTTCATCCAATGACACAAAACACCTATTGGATGCACATGATTTGTTAAAAACCCTAATTGGATAAAAATTAGCCTAGGGAGGACGAAAATGGCCCAAATATTGATCGAATGACACAAAACACATATTGGATGCACAAGATTGGTTAAAAACACTAATTGGACAAGAATTATCCTAGGGAGGACGAAAATAACCTAATTGTTCATCCAATGACACAAAAACACCAATTGGATGCACAAGATTGGTTAGAAACCTTAATTTGACAAGATAAAGTGTAGGGGGGACGAAAATGACCTAAATGTTCATCCAATGACACAAAACACCTATTGGGTGCACAAGATTGGTTAAAAACCCTAATTGGACAAGATTAAGTGTAGGGAGGACGAAAATACGAAAATGACCTAAATGTTCTTCCAATGACACAAAACACCTATTGGATGCACAAGATTGGTTAAAAACCCTAATTGGACAAGATTAAGTGTAGGGAGGACGAAAATGACCTAAATGTTCATCCAATGACACAAAACACCTATTGGATGCACAAGATTGGTTAAAAACCCTTATTGGAAAAGATTAAGTGTAGGGAGAACGAAAATGGTCTAAATATTGATCCAATGACACAAAATCACCTATTGGATGCACAAGATTGGTTAAAAACACTAATTGGACAAGATTTAGCCTAGGGAGGACGAAAATGACCTAATTGTTCATCCAATGACACAAAAACACCCATTTGATGCACAAGATTGGTTAAAAACCCTAATTGGACAAGATTAAGTGTAGGGAGGACGAAAATACGAAAATGACCTAAATGTTCTTCCAATGACACAAAACACCTATTGGATGCACAAGATTGGTTAAAAACCCTAATTGGACAAGATTAAGTGTAGGGAGGACGAAAATGACCTAAATGTTCATCCAATGACACAAAACACCTATTGGATGCACAAGATTGGTTAAAAACCCTAATTGGACAAGAATTAGCCTAGGGTGGACGAAAATGACCTAAATGTTTATCCAATGACACAAAACACCTATCGGATGCACAAGATTGGTTAGAAACCCTAATTGGACAAGATAAAGTGTAGGGAGAACGAAAATGACCTAAATGTTCATCCAATGACACAAGATAACTATTGGATGCACCAGATTGGTTAAACACCCTAATTGGACAAGATTAAGTGTAGGGAGGACGAAAATGACCTAAATGTTCATCCAATGACACAAAACACCTATTGGAAGCACAAGATTGGTTAAAAACCCTAATTGGACAAGATTAAGTGTAGGGAGGACGAAAATGGTCTAAACATTGATCCAATGACACAAAAACACCTATTAGATGCACAAGATTGGTTAAAAACCCTAATTGGACAAGAATTAGCCTAGGGAGGACGAAAATGACCTAATTGTTCATCCAATGACACAAAAACACCTATCGGATGCACAAGATTGGTTAGAAACCCTAATTGAACAAGATAAAGTGTAGGGAGGACGAAAATGAACTAAGTGTTCATCCAATGACACAAAACACCTATTGGATGCACAAGATTGGTTAAAAACCCTAATTGGACAAGAATTAGCCTAGGGAGGACGAAAATGACCTAATTGTTCATCCAATGACACAAAAACACCTGTCGGATGCACAAGATTGCTCAGAAACCCTAATTGAACAAGATTAAGTGTAGGGAGGACGAAAATGACCTAAATGTTCATCCAATGACACAAAACACCTATTGGATGCACAAGATTGGTTAAAAACCCTAATTGGACAAGAATTATCATAGAGAGGACGAAAATGACCAAATTGTTCATCCAATGACACAAAAACACCAATTGGATGCACAAGATTGGTTAGAAACCCTAATTGGACAAGATAAAGTGTAGGGAGGACGAAAATGACCTAAGTGTTCATCCAATGACACAAAACACCTATTGGATGCACAAGATTGGTTAAAAACCCTAATTGGACAAGAATTAGCCTAGGGAGGACGAAAATAACCTAATTGTTCGTCCAATGACACAAAAACACCTATTGGATGCACAAGATTGGTTAGAAACCCTAATTGAACAAGATTAAATGTAGGGAGGACGAAAATGACCTAAATGTTCATCCAATGACACAAAACACCTATTGGATGCACAAGATTGGTTAAAAACCCTAATTGGACAAGATTTAGCCTGGGGAGGACGAAAATAACCTAATTGTTCATCCAACGACACAAAAACACCTATTGGATGCACAAGATTGGTTAGAAACCCTAATTGGACAAGATAAAGTGTAGGGAGGACGAAAATGACCTAAGTGTTCATCCAATGACACAAAACACCTATTGGATGCACAAGATTGGTTAGAAACCCTAATTGAACAAGATTAAGTGTAGGGAGGACGAAAATACGAAAATGACCTAAATGTTCTTCCAATGACACAAAACACCTATTGGATGCACAAGATTGGTTAAAAACCCTAATTGGACAAGAATAAGTGAAGGGAGGACGAAAATGACCTAAATGTTCATCCAATGACACAAAACACCTATTGGATGCACAAGATTGGTTAAAAACCCAAATTGGACAAGATTAAGTGTAGGGGGGACGAAAATGACCTAAATGTTCATCCAATGACACAAAACACCTATTGGAAGCACAAGATTGGTTAAAAACCCTAATTGGACAAGATTAAGTGTAGGGAGGACGAAAATGGTCTAAACATTGATCCAATGACACAAAAACACCTATTAGATGCACAAGATTAGTTAAAAACCCTAATTGGAAAAGATTTAGCCTAGGGAGGACGAAAATGACCTAATTGTTCATCCAATGACACAAAAACACCCATTGGATGCACAAGATTGATTAAAAACCCTAATTGGACAAGATTAAGTGTAGGGAGAACGAAAATGACCTAAATGTTCATCCAATGACACAAAACACCTATTGGATGCACAAGATTGGTTAAAAACCCTAATTGGACAAGAATTAGCCTAGGGTGGACGAAAATGACCTAAATTTTCATCCAATGACACAAAACACCTATTGCATGCACAAGATTGGTTAAAAACCCTAATTCGACAAGAATTAACTTAGGGAGGACGAAAATGACCTAATTGTTCATCCAATGACACTAAAACACCTATCAGAGGAACAAGATTGGTTAGAAATCCTAATTGGACAAGATTTAGTGTAGGGAGGACCAAAATAACCTAAATGTTCATCCAATGACACAAAACATCTATTGGATGCACAAGATTGGTTAAAAACCCTAATTGGACAAGAATTATCATAGGGAGGACGAAAATGACCTAATTGTTCATCCAATGACACAAAAACACCAATTGGATGCACAAGATTGGTTAGAAACCCTAATTGGACAAGATAAAGTGTAGGGAGGACGAAAATGACCTAAGTGTTCATCCAATGACACAAAACACCTCTTGGATGCACAAGATTGGTTAAAAACCCTAATTGGACAAGAATTAGCCTAGGGAGGACGAAAATGACCTAATTGTTCATCCAATGACACAAAAACACCTATCGGATGCACAAGATTGGTTAGAAACCCTAATTGAACAAGATAAAGTGTAGGGAGGACGAAAATGACCTAAATGTTCATCCAATGACACAAAACACCTATTGGATGCACAAGATTGCTTAAAAACCCTAATTGGACTAGATTAAGTTTAGGGAGGACGAAAATGACCTAAATGTTAATCCAATGACACAAAACACCTATTGGATGCACAAGATTGGTTAAAAACCCTAATTGGACAAGATTAAGTTTAGGGAGGACGAAAATGACCTAAATATTCATCCAATGACACAACACACCTATTGGATGCACAAGATTGGTTAAAAACCCTAATTGGACAAGAATTAGCCTAGGGAGGACGAAAATGACCTAATTGTTCATCCAATGACACAAAAACACCTATCGGATGCACAAGATTGGTTAGAAACCCTAATTGAACAAGATTAAGTGTAGGGAGGACGAAAATGACCTAAATGTTCATCCAATGACACAAAACACCAATTGGTTGCACAAGATTGGTTAGAAACCCTAATTGGAAAAGATAAAGTGTAGGGAGGACGAAAATGACCTAAGTGTTCATCCAATGACACAAAACACGTATTGGAGGCACAAGATTGGTTAAAAACCCTAATTGAACAAGAATTATCATAGGGAGGACGAAAATGACCTAATTGTTCATCCAATGACACAAAAACACCAATTGGATGCACAAGATTGGTTAGAAACCCTAATTGGACAAGATAAAGTGTAGGGAGGACGAAAATGACTTAAGCGTTCATCCAATGACACAAAACACCTATTGGATGCACAAGATTGGTCAAAAACCCTAATTGGACAAGAATTAGCCTGGGGAGGACGAAAATGACCTAATTGTTCATCCAATGACACAAAAACACCTGTCGGATGCACAAGATTGGTCAGAAACCCTAATTGAACAAGATTAAGTGTAGGGAGAACGAAAATGACCTAAATGTTCATCCAATGACACAAAACACCTATTGGATGCACAAGATTGCTTAAAAACCATAATTGGACAAGATTAAGTTTAGGGAGGACGAAAATGACCTAAATGTTCATCCAATGACACAAAAACACCAATTGGATGCACAAGATTGGTCAGAAACCCTAATTGGACAAGATAAAGTGTAGGGAGGACGAAAATGACCTAAGTGTTCATCCAATGACACAAAACACCTATTGGATGCACAAGATTGGTTAAAAACCCTAATTGGACAAGAATTAGCCTAGGGAGGACGAAAATGACCTAATTGTTCATCCAATGACACAAAAACACCTGTCGGATGCACAAGATTGGTTAGAAACCCTAATTGGACAAGATAAAGTGTAGGGAGGACGAAAATGACCTAAGTGTTCATCCAATGACACAAAACACCTATTGGATGCACAAGATTGGTTAAAAACCCTAATTGGACAAGAATTAGCCTAGGGAGGACGAAAATGACCTAATTGTTCATCCAATGACACAAAAACACCTATCGGATGCACAAGATTGGTTAGAAACCCTAATTGAACAAGATTAAGTGTAGGGAGGACGAAAATGACCTAAATGTTCATCCAATGACACAAAACACCTATTGGATGCACAAGATTGGTTAAAAACCCTAATTGGATAAGAATTAGACTAAGGAGGACGAAAATGACCTAAATGTTCATCCAATGACACAAAACACGTATTGGATGCACAAGATTAGTTAAAAACCCTAATTGGACAAGAATTATCATAGGGAGGACGAAAATGACCTAATTGTTCATCCAATGACACAAAAACACCAATTGGATGCACAAGATTGGTTAGAAACCCTAATTGGAAAAGATAAAGTGTAGGGAGGACGAAAATGACCTAAAATGTTCATCCAATGACACAAAACACCTATTGGATGCACAAGATTGGTTAAAAACCCTAATTGGACAAGATTATGTTTAGGGAGGACGAAAATGACCTAAATGTTCATCCAATGACACAAAACATCTATAGGATGCACAAGATTGGTTAAAAACCCTAATTGGATAAGAATTAGACTAAGGAGGACGAAAATGACCTAAATGATTATCCAATGACACAAAACACCTATTGGATGCACAAGATTGGTTAAAAACCCTAATTGGACAAGAATTATCATAGGGAGGACGAAAATGACCTAATTGTTCATCCAATGACACAAAAACACCAATTGGATGCACAAGATTGGTTAAAAACCCTAATTGGACAAGAATTAGCCTAGGGAGGACGAAAATGACCTAATTGTTCATCCAATGACACAAAAACACCTATCGGATGCACAAGATTGGTTAGAAACCCTAATTGAACAAGATTAAGTGTAGGGAGGACGAAAATGACCTAAATGTTCATCCAATGACACAAAACACCTATTGGATGCACAAGATTGGTTAAAAACCCAAATTGGACAAGATTAAGTGTAGGGGGGACGAAAATGACCTAAATGTTCATCCAATGACACAAAACACCTATTGGATGCACATGATTTGTTAAAAACCTTAATTGGATAAAAATTAGCCTAGGGAGGACGAAAATGGCCCAAATATTGATCCAATTACACAAAACACATATTGGATGCACAAGATTGGTTAAAAACCCTAATTGGACAAGAATTATCCTAGGGAGGACGAAAATGACCTAATTGTTCATCCAATGATACAAAAACACCAATTGGATGCACAAGATTGGTTTGAAACCCTAATTGGACAAGATAAAGTGTAGGGAGGACGAAAATGACCTAAATATTCATCCAATGACACAAAACACCTATTGGATGCACAAGATTGGTTAAAAACCCTAATTGGACAAGATTAAGTGTAGGGAGGACGAAAATGGTCTAAATATTGATCCAATGACACAAAAACACCTATTAGATGCACAAGATTAGTTAAAAACCCTAATAGGAAAAGATTTAGCCTAGGGAGCACGAAAACGACCTAATTGTTCATCCAATGACACAAAAACACCCGTTGGATGCACAAGATTGGTTAAAAACCCTAATTGGAGAAGATTAAGTGTAGGGAGAACGAAAATGACCTAAATGTTCATCCAATGACACAAAACACCTATTGGATGCACAAGATTGGTTAAAAACCCTAATTGGACAAGAATTAGCCTAGGGTGGACGAAAATGACCTAAATGTTCATCCAATGACACAAAACACCTATTGGATGCACAAGATTGGTTAAAAACCCTAATTCGACAAGAATTAGCTTAGGGAGGACGAAAATGACCTAATTGTTCATCCAATGACACTAAAACACCTATTGGAGGAACAAGATTGGTTAGAAACCCTAATTGGACAAGATTTATTGTAGGGAGGACCAAAATGACCTAAATGTTCATCCAATGACACAAAACACCTATGAGATGCACATGATTTGTTAAAAACCTTAATTGGATAAAACACATATTGGAAGCACAAGATTGGTTAAAAACCCTAATTGGACAAGATTAAGTGTAGGGAGGACGAAAATGGTCTAAACATTGATCCAATGACACAAAAACACCTATTAGATGCACAAGATTGGTTAAAAACCCTAATTGGACAAGAATTAGCCTAGGGAGGACGAAAATGACCTAATTGTTCATCCAATGACACAAAAACACCTATCGGATGCACAAGATTGGTTAGAAACCCTAATTGAACAAGATTAAGTGTAGGGAGGACGAAAATGGCCCAAATATTGATCCAATTACACAAAACACATATTGGATGCACAAGATTGGTTAAAAACCCTAATTGGACAAGAATTATCCTAGGGAGGACGAAAATGACCTAATTGTTCATCCAATGATACAAAAACACCAATTGGATGCACAAGATTGGTTGGAAACCCTAATTGGACAAGATAAAGTGTAGGGAGGACGAAAATGACCTAAATATTCATCCAATGACACAAAACACCTATTGGATGCACAAGATTGGTTAAAAACCCTAATTGGACAAGATTTAGCCTGGGGAGGACGAAAATGACCTAATTGTTCATCCAATGACACAAAAACACCTATCGGATGCACAACATTGGTTAGAAACCCTAATTGAACAAGATTAAGTGTAGGGAGGACGAAAATGACCTAAATGTTCATCCAATGACACAAAACACCTATTGGATGCACAAGATTGGTTAAAAACCCTAATTGGACAAGAATTATCATAGGGAGGACGAAAATGACCTAATTGTTCATCCAATGACACAAAAACACCTATCGGATGCAAAAGATTGGTTAGAAACCCTAATTGAAAGATTAAGTGTAGGGAGGACGAAAATGACCTAAATGTTCCTCCAATGACACAAAACACCTATTGGATGCACATGATTTGTTAAAAACCCTAATTGGATAAAAATTAGCCTAGGGAGGACGAAAATGGCCCAAATATTGATCCAATTACACAAAACACATATTGGATGCACAAGATTGGTTAAAAACCCTAATTGGACAAGAATTATCCTAGGGAGGACGAAATTGACCTAATTGTTCATCCAATGATACAAAAACACCAATTGGATGCACAAGATTGGTTTGAAACCCTAATTGGACAAGATAAAGTGTAGGGAGAACGAAAATGACCTAAATGTTCATCCAATGACACAAAACACCTATTGGATGCACAAGATTTGTTAAAAACCCTAATTGGACAAGATTTAGCCTAGGGAGGATAGAAATGACCTAATTGTTCATCCAATGACATAAAACACCTATTGGATGCAAAAAATTGGTTAAAAACCCAAATTGGACAAGATTAAGTGTAGGGAGGACGAAAATGACCTAAATGTTCATCCAATGACACAAAACACCTATTGGATGCACAAGATTGGTTAAAAACCCTAATTGGACAAGATTAAGTGTAGGGAGAACGAAAATGGTCTAAAAATTAATCCAATGACACAAAAACACCTATTGGATGCACAAGATTGGTTAAAAACCCTAATTGGACAAGATTTAGCCTAGGGAGGACGAAAATGACCTAATTGTTCATCCAATGACACAAAAACACCCATTGGATGCACAAGATTGGTTAAAAACCCTAATTGGACAAGATTAAGTGTAGGGAGGACGAAATTGACCTAAATGTTCATCCAATGACACAAAACACTTATTGGATGCACAAGATTGGTTAAAAACCCTAATTGGATGAGAATTAGCCTTGGGAGAACGAAAATGACCTAAGTGTTCATCCAATGACACAAAACACCTATTGGATGCACAAGATTGGTTAAAAACCCTAATTGGACAAGAATTAGCTTAGGGAGGACGAAAATGACCTAATTGTTCATCCAATGACACAAAAACACCTATCGGATGCACAAGATTGGTTAGAAACCCTAATTGAACAAGATTAAGTGTAGGGAGGACGAAAATGACCTAAATGTTCATCCAATGACACAAAACACCTATTGGATGCACAAGATTGGTTAAAAACCCTAATTGGACAAGAATTATCATAGGGAGGACGAAAATGACCTAATTGTTCATCCAATGACACAAAAACACCTATCGGATGCAAAAGATTGGTTAGAAACCCTAATTGAAAGATTAAGTGTAGGGAGGACGAAAATGACCTAAATGTTCCTCCAATGACACAAAACACCTATTGGATGCACTTGATTTGTTAAAAACCCTAATTCGATAAAAATTAGCCTAGGGAGGACGAAAATGGCCCAAATATTGATCCAATTACACAAAACACATATTGGATGCACAAGATTGGTTAAAAACCCTAATTGGACAAGAATTATCCTAGGGAGGACGAAATTGACCTAATTGTTCATCCAATGATACAAAAACACCAATTGGATGCACAAGATTGGTTTGAAACCCTAATTGGACAAGATAAAGTGTAGGGAGAACGAAAATGACCTAAATGTTCGTCCAATGACACAAAACACCTATTGGATGCACAAGATTTGTTAAAAACCCTAATTGGACAAGATTTAGCCAAGGGAGGATAGAAATGACCTAATTGTTCATCCAATGACATAAAACACCTATTGGATGCACAAGATTGGTTAAAAACCCAAATTGGACAAGATTAAGTGTAGGGAGGACAAAAATGACCTAAATGTTCATCCAATGACACAAAACACCTATTGGATGCACAAGATTGGTTAAAAACCCTAATTGGACAAGATTAAGTGTAGGGAGAACGAAAATGGTCTAAATATTGATCCAATGACACAAAAACACCTATTGGATGCACAAGATTGGTTAAAAACCCTAATTGGACAAGATTTAGCCTAGGGAGGACGAAAATGACCTAATTGTTCATCCAATGACACAAAAACACCCATTGGATGCACAAGATTGGTTAAAAACCCTAATTGTACAAGATTAAGTGTAGGGAGGACGAAATTGACCTAAATGTTCATCCAATGACACAAAACACTTATTGGATGCACAAGATTGGTTAAAAACCCTAATTGGATAAGAATTAGCCTTGGGAGAACGAAAATGACCTAAGTGTTCATCCAATGACACAAAACACCTATTGGATGCACAAGATTGGTTAAAAACCCTAATTGGACAAGAATTAGCTTAGGGAGGACGAAAATGACCTAATTGTTCATCCAATGACATAAAAACACCCGTTGGATGCACAAGATTGGTTAGAAACCCTAATTGAACAAGATTAAGTGTAGGGAGGACGAAAATGACCTACATGTTCATCCAATAACACAAAACACCTATTGGATGCACAAGATTGGTTAAAAACCCTAATTGGACAAGAATTAGCCTAGGGTGGACGAAAATGACCTAAATGTTCATCCAATGACACAAAACACCTATTGGATGCACAAGATTGGTTAAAAACCCTAATTCGACAAGAATTAGCTTAGGGAGGACGAAAATGACCTAAATGTTCATCCAATGACACAAAACACCTATTGGATGCACAAGATTTGTTAAAAACCCTAATTGGACAAGATTTAACCTAGGGAGGATAGAAATGACCTAATTGTTCATCTAATGACATAAAACACCTATTGGATGCACAAGATTGGTTAAAAATCCAAATTGGACAAGATTAAGTGTAGGGAGGACGAAAATGACCTAAATGTTCATCCAATGACACAAAACACCTATTGGATGCACAAGATTGGTTAAAAACCCTAATTGGACAAGATTAAGTGTAGGGAGAACGAAAATGGTCTAAATATTGATCCAATGACACAAAAACACCTATTGGATGCACAAGATTGGTTAAAAACCCTAATTGGACAAGATTTACCCTAGGGAGGACGAAAATGACCTCATTGTTCATCCAATGACACAAAAACACCCATTAGATGCACAAGATTGGTTAAAAACCCTAATTGGACAAGATTAAGTGTAGGGAGGACGAAATTGACCTAAATGTTCATCCAATGACACAAAACACCTATTGGATGCACAAGATTGGTTAAAAACCCTAATTGGACAAGAATTAGCCTAGGGTGGACGAAAATGACCTAAATGTTCATCCAATGACACAAAACACCTATTGGATGCACAAGATTGGTTAAAAACCCTAATTCGACAAGAATTAGCTTAGGGAGGACGAAAATGACCTAATTGTTCATCCAATGACACTAAAACACCTATTGGAGGAACAAGATTGGTTAGAAACCCTAATTGGACAAGATTTATTGTAGGGAGGACCAAAATGACCTAAATGTTCATCCAATGACACAAAACACCTATGAGATGCACATGATTTGTTAAAAACCTTAATTGGATAAAAATTAGCCTAGGGAGGACGAAAATGGCCCAAATATTGATCCAATTACACAAAACACATATTGGATGCACAAGATTGGTTAAAAACCCTAATTGGACAAGAATTATCCTAGGGAGGACGAAAATGACCTAATTGTTCATCCAATGATACAAAAACACCAATTGGATGCACAAGATTGGTTTGAAACCCTAATTGGACAAGATTTAGCCTAGGGAGGATAGAAATGACCTAATTGTTCATCCAATGACATAAAACACCTATTGGATGCACAAGATTGGTTAAAAACCCAAATTGGACAAGATTAAGTGTAGGGAGGACGAAAATGAACTAAATGTTCATCCAATGACACAAAACACCTATTGGATGCACAAGATTGGTTAAAAACCCTTATTGGAAAAGATTAAGTGTAGGGAGAACGAAAATGGTCTAAATATTGATCCAATGACACAAAATCACCTATTGGATGCACAAGATTGGTTAAAAACACTAATTGGACAAGATTTAGCCTAGGGAGGACGAAAATGACCTAATTGTTCATCCAATGACACAAAAACACCCATTGGATGCACAAGATTGGTTAAAAACCCTAATTGGACAAGATTAAGTGTAGGGAGGACGAAAATGACCTAAATATTCATCCAATGACATAAAACACCTATTGGATGCACAAGATTGGTTAAAAACCCTAATTGGACAAGAATTGGCCTAGGGAGGACGAAAATGACCTAATTGTTCATCCAATGACATAAAACACCTATTGGATGCACAAGATTGGTTAAAAACCCTAATTGGACAAGATTAAGTGTAGGGAGGACGAAAATGACCTAAATATTCATCCAATGACATAAAACACCTATTGGATGCACAAGATTGGTTAAAAACCCTAATTGGATAAGAATTAGCCTAGGGAGGATGAAAATGACCTAAATGTTCATTCAATGACACAAAACACCTATTGGATGCACACGATTGGTCAGAAACCCTAATTGGACAAGATAAAGTGTAGGGAGGACGAAAATGACCTAAATTTTCATTCAATGACACAAAACATCTATTGGATGCACAAGATTAGTTAATAACCCTAATTCGACAAGATTAAGTGTAGGGAGGACGAAAATGACCTAAATATTCATCCAATGACATAAAACACCTATTGGATACACAAGATTGGTTAAAAACCCTAATTGGACAAGATTAAGTGTAGGGAGGACGAAAATGACCTAAATATTCATCCAATGACACAAAACACCTATTGGATGCACAAGATTGGTTAAAAACCCTAATTGGACAAGATTAAGTGTAGGGAGGACGAAAATGACCTAAATGTTCATCCAATGACACAAAACACCTATTGGATGCACAAGATTGGTTAAAAACCCTAATTGGACAAGATTTAGTGTAGGGAGGACGAAAATGACCTAAATATTCATCCAATGACACAAAACACCTATTGGATGCACAAGATTGGTTAAAAACCCTAATTAGACAAGAATTATCCTAGGGAGGACGAAAATGACCTAGTTGTTCATCGAATTACACAAAAACACCAATTGGATGCACAAGATTGGTTAGAAACCCTAATTGGATAAGATAAAGTGTAGGGAGGACGAAAATGACCTAAATGTTCATCCAATGACACAAAACACCTATTGGATGCACAAGATTGGTTAAAAACCCTAATTGGACAAGAATTATCCTAGGGAGGACGAAAATGACCTAATTGTTCATCCAATGACACAAAAACACCTATCGGATGCACAAGATTGGTTAGAAACCCTAATTGAACAAGATTAAGTGTAGGGAGGACGAAAATGACCTAAATGTTCATCCAATGACACAAAACACCTATTGGATGCACAAGATTGGCTAAAAACCCTAATTGGATAAGAATTAGCCTAAGGAGGACGAAAATGACCTAAATGTTCATCCAATGACACAAAACACCTATTGGATGCACAAGATTGGTTAAAAACCCTAATTGGATAAGAATTTGCCTAAGGAGGACGAAAATGACCTAAATGTTCATCCAATGACACAAAACACCTATTGGATGCACAAGATTGGTTAAAAACCCTAATTGGACAAGAATTATCATAGGGAGGACGAAAATGACCTAATTGTTCATCCAATGACACAAAAACACCAATTGGATGCACAAGATTGGTTAGAAACCCTAATTGGAAAAGATAAAGTGTAGGGAGGACGAAAATGACCTAAAATGTTCATCCAATGACACAAAACACCTATTGGATGCACAAGATTGGTTAAAAACCCTAATTGGATAAGAATTAGCCTAGGGAGGACGAAAATGACCTAATTGTTCATCCAATGACACAAAAACACCTATCGGATGCACAAGATTGGTTAGAAACCCTAATTGAACAAGATAAAGTGTAGGGAGGATGAAAATGACCTAAAATGTTCATCCAATGACACAAAACACCTATTGGATGCACAAGATTGGTTAAAAACCCTAATTGGACAAGATTCAGTTTAGGGAGAACGAAAATGACCTAAATGTTCATCCAATGACACAAAACACCTATTGGATGCACAAGATTGGTTAAAAACCCTAATTGGACAAGAATTATCATAGGGAGGACGAAAATGACCTAATTGTTCATCCAATGACACAAAAACACCAATTGGATGCATAAGATTGGTCAGAAACCCTAATTGGACAAGATAAAGTGTAGGGAGGACGAAAATGACCTAAGTGTTCATCCAATGACACAAAACACCTATTGGATGCACAAGATTGGTTAAAAACCCTAATTGGACAAGAATTAGCCTAGGGAGGACGAAAATGACCTAATTGTTCATCCAATGACACAAACACACCTATTGGATGCACAAGATTGGTTAGAAACCCTAATTGGACAAGGTTAAGTTTAGGGAGGACGAAAATGACGTAAATATTCGTCCATTGATACAAAACACCTATTGGATGCACAAGATTGGTTAGAAACCCTAATTGGACAAGATAAAGTGTAGGGAGGACGAAAATGACCTAAATGTTCATCCAATGACACAAAACACTTATCGGATGCACAAGATTGGTTAAAAACCCTAATTAGAAAAGATTAAGCGTAGGGATGACGAAAATGACCTAAATATTCATCCAATGACACAAAACACCTATTGGATGCACAAGATTGGTTAAAAACCCTAATTGGACAAGATTAAGTGTAGGGAGGACGAAAATGACCTAAATGTTCATCCAATGACACAAAACACCTATTGGATGCACAAGATTGGTTAAAAACCCTAATTGGACAAGAATTATCATAGGGAGGACGAAAATGACCTAATTGTTCATCCAATGACACAAAAACACCAATTGGATGCACAAGATTGGTTAGAAACCCTAATTGGACAAGATTAAGTGTAGGGAGGACGAAAATGACCTAATTGTTCATCCAATGACACAAAAACACCCGTTGGATGCACAAGATTGGTTAAAAACCCTAATTGGACAAGATTAAGTGTAGGGAGAACGAAAATGACCTAAATGTTCATCCAATGACACAAAACACCTATTGGATGCACAAGATTGGTTAAAAACCCTAATTGGACAAGAATTAGCCTAGGGTGGACGAAAATGACCTAAATGTTCATCCAATGACACAAAACACCTATTGGATGCACAAGATTGGTTAAAAACCCTAATTCGACAAGAATTACCTTAGGGAGGACGAAAATGACCTAATTGTTCATCCAATGACACTAAAACACCTATCGGAGGCACAAGATTGGTTAGAAACCCTAATTGGACAAGATTTAGTGTAGGGAGGACCAAAATGACCTAAATGTTCATCCAATGACACAAAACACCTATTGGATGCACATGATTTGTTAAAAACCCTAATTGGATAAAAATTAGCCTAGGGAGGACGAAAATGGCCCAAATATTGATCCAATTACACAAAACACATATTGGATGCACAAGATTGGTTAAAAACCCTAATTGGACAAGAATTATCCTAGGGAGGACGAAAATGACCTAATTGTTCATCCAATGATACAAAAACACCAATTGGATGCACAAGATTGGTTTGAAACCCTAATTGGACAAGATAAAGTGTAGGGAGGACGAAAATGACCTAAATGTTCATCCAATGACACAAAACACCTATTGGATGCACAAGATTGGTTAAAAACCCTAATTGGACAAGAATTAGCCTAGGGAGGATAGAAATGACCTAATTGTTCATCCAATGACATAAAACACCTATTGGAAGCACAAGATTGGTTAAAAACCCAAATTGGACAAGATTAAGTGTAGGGAGGACGAAAATGAACTAAATGTTCATCCAATGACACAAAACACCTATTGGATGCACAAGATTGGTTAAAAACCCTTATTGGAAAAGATTAAGTGTAGGGAGAACGAAAATGGTCTAAATATTGATCCAATGACACAAAAACACCTATTGGATGCACAAGATTGGTTAAAAACCCTAATTGGACAAGATTTAGCCTAGGGAGGACGAAAATGACCTAATTGTTCATCCAATGACACAAAAACACCCATTGGATGCACAAGATTGGTTAAAAACCCTAATTGGACAAGATTAAGTGTAGGGAGGACGAAAATTACCTAAATGTTCATCCAATGACACAAAACACCTATTGGATGCACAAGATTGGTTAAAAACCCTTATTGGAAAAGATTAAGTGTAGGGAGAACGAAAATGGTCTAAATATTGATCCAATGACACAAAAACACCCCTTGGATGCACAAGATTGGTTAAAAACCCTAATTGGACAAGATTAAGTGTAGGGAGGACGAAAATGACCTAAATGTTCATCCAATGACACAAAACACCTATTGGATGCACAAGATTGGTTAAAAACCCTAATTGGACAAGAATTAGCCTAGGGTGGACGAAAATGACCTAAATGTTCATCCAATGACACAAAACACCTATCGGATGCACAAGATTGGTTAGAAACCCTAATTGGACAAGATAAAGTGTAGGGAGAGCGAAAATGACCTAAATGTTCATCCAATGACACAAGATAACTATTGGATGCACCAGATTGGTTAAACACCCTAATTGGACAAGATTAAGTGTAGGGAGGACGAAAATTACCTAAATATTCATCTAATGACACAAAACACCTATTGGATGCACAAGATTGGTTAAAAACCCAAATTGGACAAGATTAAGTGTAGGGGGGACGAAAATGACCTAAATGTTCATCCAATGACACAAAACACCTATTGGAAGCACAAGTTTGGTTAAAAACCCTAATTGGACAAGATTAAGTGTAGGGAGGACGAAAATGGTCTAAACATTGATCCAATGACACAAAAACACCTATTAGATGCACAAGATTGGTTAAAAACCCTAATTGGACAAGAATTAGCCTAGGGAGGACGAAAATGACCTAATTGTTCATCCAATGACACAAAAACACCTATCGGATGCACAAGATTGGTTAGAAACCCTAATTGAACAAGATTAAGTGTAGGGAGGACGAAAATGACCTAAATGTTCATCCAATGACACAAAACACCTATTGGATGCACAAGATTGGTTAAAAACCCTAATTGGACAAGAATTATCATAGGGAGGACGAAAATGACCTAATTGTTCATCCAATGACACAAAAACACCAATCGGAATCAAAAGACTGGTTAGAAACCCTAATTGAAAGATTAAGTGTAGGGTGGACGAAAATGACCTAAATGTTCCTCCAATGACACAAAACACCTATTGGATGCACATGATTTGTTAAAAACCCTAATTGGATAAAAATTAGCCTAGGGAGGACGAAAATGGCCCAAATATTGATCCAATTACACAAAACACATATTGGATGCACAAGATTGGTTAAAAACCCTAATTGGACAAGAATTATCATAGGGAGGACGAAAATGACCTAATTGTTCATCCAATGACACAAAAATACCAATTGGATGCACAAGATTGGTTAGAAACCCTAATTGGACAAGATAAAGTGTAGGGAGGACGAAAATGACCTAAGTGTTCATCCAATGACACAAAACACCTATTGGATGCACAAGATTGGTTAAAAACCCTAATTGGACAAGAATTAGCCTAGGGAGGACGAAAATGACCTAATTGTTCATCCAATGATACAAAACACCTATTGGATGCACAAGATTGGTTAAAAACCCTAATTGGACAAGATTAAGTGTAGGGAGGACGAAAATGACCTAAATGTTCATCCAATGACACAAAACACCTATTGGATGCACAAGATTGGTTAAAAACCCTAATTGGCAAAAATTAGTCTAGGGAGGACGAAAATGACCTAAATGTTCATCCAATGACACAAAAACACCTATTGGATGCACAAGATTGGTTAAAAAACCCTAATTGGACTACATTAAGGGTAGGGAGGACGAAAATGACCTAAATGTTCATCCAATGACACAAAACACCTATTGGATGCACAACTTTGGTTAGAAACCCTAATTGGACAAGATTAAGTTTAGGGAGGACAAAAATGACCTAATTGTTCGTCCAATGATACAAAACACCTATTGGATGCACAAGATTGGTTAAAAACCCTAATTGGACAAGATTAAGTGTAGGGAGGACGAAAATGACCTAAATGTTCATCCAATGACACAAAACACCTATTGGATGCACAAGATTGGTTAAAAACCCTAATTGGACAAGAATTATCCTAGGGAGGACGAAAATGATCTAATTGTTCATCCAATTACACTAAAACACCAATTGGATACACAAGATTGGTTAAAAACCCTAATTAGACAAGGTTAAGTGTAGGGATGATGAAAATGACCTAAATATTCATCCAATGACACAAAACCCCTATTGGATGCACAAGATTGGTTAAAAACCCTAATTGGACAAGATTAAGTGTAGGGAGGACGAAAATGACCTAAATGTTCATCCAATGACACAAAACACCTATTGGATGCACAAGATTGGTTAAAAACCCTAATTGGACAAGAATTATCCTAGGGAGGACGAAAATGACCTAATTGTTCATCCAATGACACAAACACACCTATTGGATGCACAAGATTGGTTAGAAACCCTAATTGGACAAGGTTAAGTTTAGGGAGGACGAAAATGACGTAAATATTCGTCCAATGATACAAAACACCTATTGGATGCACAAGATTGGTTAAAAACCCTAATTGGATAAGAATTAGCCTAGGAAGGACGAAAATGACCTAAATGTTCATCCAATGACACAAAACACCTATTGGATGCACAAGATTGGTTAAAAACCCTAATTGGACAAGATTAAGTGTAGGGAGGACGAAAATGACCTAAATGTTCATCCAATGACACAAAACACCTATTGGATGCACAAGATTGGTTAAAAACCCTAATTGGACAAGAATTATCCTAGGGAGCACGAAAATGACCTAATTGTTCATCCAATGACACAAAACACCTATTGGATGCAAAAGATTGGTTAAAAACCCTAATTGTTCATCCAATGACACATAAACACCTATTGGATGCACAAGATTGTTTAAAAACCCTAATTGGACAAGATTAAGTATGGGGAGGACGAAAATGACCTAAATGTTCATCCAATGACACAAAACACCTATTGGATGCACAAGATTGGTTAAAAACCCTAATTGGACAAGAATTAGCCTAGGGAGGACAAAAATGACCAAAATGTTCATCCAATGACACAAAACACCTATTGGATGCACCAGATTGGTTTAAAACCTAAATTGGACAAGATTAAGTGGTGGGAGGATGAAAATGACTTAAATGTCCATCGAATGACACAAAACACCTATTGGATGCACAAGATTGGTTAGAAACCCTAATTGGACAAGATTAAGTGTAGGGAGGACGAAAATGACCTTAATGTTCATCCAATGACACAAAACACCTATTGGATGCACAAGATTTGTTAAAACCCTAATTGAATAAGAATTAGCCTAGGGAGGACGAAAATGACCTAATTGTTTATCCAATGACACAAAACACCTATTGGATGCACAAGATTGGTTAAAAACCCTAAATGGACAAGATTAACTGTAGAGAGGACGAAAATGACCTAAATATTCATCTAATGACACAAAACACCTATTGGATGCACAAGATTGGTTAGAAACCCTAATTGGACAAGATAAAGTGTAGGGAGGACGAAAATGACCTAAATGTTCATCCAATGACACAAAACACCTATTGGATGCACAAGATTGGTTAAAAACCCTAATTGGACAAGATTTAGCCTAGGGAGGATAGAAATGACCTAATTGTTCATCCAATGACATAAAACACCTATTGGATGCACAAGATTGGTTAAAAACCCAAATTGGACAAGATTAAGTGTAGGGAGGACGAAAATGAACTAAATGTTCATCCAATGACACAAAACACCTATTGGATGCACAAGATTGGTTAAAAACCCTTATTGGAAAAGATTAAGTGTAGGGAGAACGAAAATGGTCTAAATATTGATCCAATGACACAAAAACACCTATTGGATGCACAAGATTGGTTAAAAACCCTAATTGGACAAGATTTAGCCTAGGGAGGACGAAAATGACCTAATTGTTCATCCAATGACACAAAAACACCCATTGGATGCACAAGATTGGTTAAAAACCCTAATTGGACAA
Source organism: Cicer judaicum (assembly GCA_037974835.1). Lineage (NCBI taxonomy): Eukaryota > Viridiplantae > Streptophyta > Magnoliopsida > Fabales > Fabaceae > Cicer > Cicer judaicum. The sequence goes on along the minus strand of JBBPBS010000316.1, from coordinate 763,458 downwards.
GATTAAGTGTAGGGAGGACGAAAATTACCTAAATGTTCATCCAATGACACAAAACACCTATTGGATGCACAAGATTGGTTAAAAACCCTAATTGGACAAGATTAAGTGTAGGGAGGACGAAAATGACCTAAATGTTCATCCAATGACACAAAACACATATTGGATGCACAAGATTGGTTAAAAACCCTAATTGGACAAGAATTATCCTAGGGAGGACGAAAATGACCTAATTGTTCATCCAATGACACAAAAACACCAATTGGATGCACAAGATTGGTTAGAAACCCTAATTGGACAAGATAAAGTGTAGGGAGGACGAAAATGACCTAAATGTTCATCCAATGACACAAAACACCTATTGGGTGCACAAGATTGGTTAAAAACCCTAATTGGACAAGATTAAGTGTAGGGAGGACGAAAATACGAAAATGACCTAAATGTTCTTCCAATGACACATAACACCTATTGGATGCACAAGATTGGTTAAAAACCCTAATTGGACAAGATTAAGTGTAGGGAGGACGAAAATGACCTAAATGTTCATCCAATGACACAAAACACCTATTGGATGCACAAGATTGGTTAAAAACCCAAATTGGACAAGATTAAGTGTAGAAGGGACGAAAATGACCTAAATGTTCATCCAATGACACAAAACACCTATTGGATGCACAAGATTGGTTAAAAACCCTAATTGGACAAGATTAAGTGTAGGGAGGACGAAAATGGTCTAAATATTGATCCAATGACACAAAAACACCTATTGGATGCACAAGATTAGTTAAAAACCCTAATTGGAAAAGATTTAGCCTAGGGAGGACAAAAATGACCTAATTGTTCATCCAATGACACAAAAACACCCATTGGATGCACAAGATTGGTTAAAAACCCTAATTGGATAAGATTAAGTGTAGGGAGGACGAAAATGACCTAAATGTTCATCCAATGACACAAAACACCTATTGGATGCACAAGATTGGTTAAAAACCCTAATTGGACAAGAATTAGCCTACGGTGGACGAAAATGACCTAAATGTTCATCCAATGACACAAAACACCTATTGGATGCACAAGATTGGTTACAAACCCTAATTCGACAAGATTAAGTGTAGGGAGGACGAAAATACGAAAATGACCTAAATGTTCTTCCAATGACACAAAACACCTATTGGATGCACAAGATTGGTTAAAAACCCTAATTGGACAAGATTAAGTGTAGGGAGGACGAAAATGACCTAAATGTTCATCCAATGACACAAAACACCTATTGGATGCACAAGATTGGTTAAAAACCCTAATTCGACAAGATTAAGTGTAGGGAGGACGAAAATGACCTAAGTGTTCATCCAATGACACAAAACACCTATTGGATGCACAAGATTGGTTAAAAACCCTAATTGGACAAGAATTAGCCTAGGGAGGACGAAAATGACCTAATTGTTCATCCAATGACACAAAACACCTATTGGATGCACAAGATTGGTTAAAAACCCTAATTGGACAAGATTAAGCGTAGGGAGGACGAAAATACGAAAATGACCTAAATGTTCTTCCAATGACACAAAACACCTATTGGATGCACAAGATTGGTTAAAAACCCTAATTGGACAAGATTAAGTGTAGGGAGGACGAAAATGACCTAAATGTTCATCCAATGACACAAAACACCTATTGGATGCACAAGACTGGTTAAAAACCCTAATTGGACAAGAATTATCATAGGGAGGACGAAAATGACCTAATTGTTCATCCAATGACACAAAAACACCTATCGGATGCAAAAGATTGGTAAAAACCCTAATTGAAAGATTAAGTGTAGGGAGGACGAAAATGACCTAAATGTTCATCCAATGACACAAAACACCTATTGGATGCACAAGATTGGTTAAAAACACTAATTGGATAAGAATAAGCCTAAGGAGGACGAAAATGACCTAAATGTTCATCCAATGACACAAAAATACCAATTGGATGCACAAGATTGGTTAGAAACCCTAATTGGACAAGATAAAGTGTAGGGAGGACGAAAATGACCTAAGTGTTCATCCAATGACACAAAACACCTATTGGATGCACAAGATTGGTTAAAAACCCTAATTGGAGAAGAATTAGCCTAGGGAGGACGAAAATGACCTAATTGTTCATCCAATGACACAAAACACCTATTGGATGCACAAGATTGGTTAAAAACCCTAATTGGACAAGATTAAGTGTAGGGAGGACGAAAATACGAAAATGACCTAAATGTTCTTCCGATGACACAAAACACCTATTGGATGCACAAGATTGGTTAAAAACCCTAATTGGACAAGAATTAGCCTAGGGAGGACGAAAATGACGTAATTGTTCATCCAATGACACAAAACACTTATTGGATGCACAAGATTGGTTAAAAACCCTAATTGGACAAGAATTAGCCTAGGGAGGACGAAAATGACCTAATTTTTCATCCAATGACACAAAACACCTATTGGATGCACAAGATTGGTTAAAAACCCTAATTGGACAAGATTAAGTGTAGGGAGGACGAAAATACGAAAATGACCTAAATGTTCTTCCAATGACACAAAACACCTATTGGATGCACAAGATTGGTTAAAAACCCTAATTGGACAAGATTAAGTGTAGGGAGGACGAAAATGACCTAAATGTTCATCCAATGACACAAAACACCTATTGGATGCACAAGATTGGTCAAAAACCCAAATTGGACAAGATTAAGTGTAGGAGGGACGAAAATGACCTAAATGTTCATCCAATGACACAAAACACCAATTGGATGCACAAGATGGGTTAAAAACCCTAACTGGACAAGATTAAGTGTAGGGAGGACGAAAATGGTCTAAATATTGATCCAATGACACAAAAACACCTATTGGATGCACAAGATTAGTTAAAAACCCTAATTGGAAAAGATTTAGCCTAGGGAGGACGAAAATGACCTAATTGTTCATCCAATGACACAAAAACACCAATTGGATGCACAAGATTGGTTAGAAACCCTAATTGGGCAAGATTAAGTGTAGGGAGGACGAAAATGACCTAAATGTTCATCCAATGACACAAAACACTTATTGGGTGCACAAGATTGGTTAAAAACCCTAATTGGACAAGATTAAGTGTAGGGAGGACGAAAATACGAAAATGACCTAAATGTTCTTCCAATGACACAAAACACCTATTGGATGCACAAGATTGGTTAAAAACCCTAATTGGACAAGATTAAGTGTAGGGAGGACGAAAATGACCTAAATGTTGATCTAGTGACACAAAACACCTATTGGGTGCACATGATTTGTTAAAAACCCTAATTGAATAAAAATTATCCTAGGGAGGACGAAAATGGACCAAATATTGATCCAATGACACAAAACACATATTGGATGCACAAGATTGGTTAAAAACCCTAATTGGACAAGAATTATCCTAGGCAGGACGAAAATGACCTAATTGTTCATCCAATGACACAAAAACACCAATTGGATGCACAAGATTGGTTAGAAACCCTAATTGGACAAGATAAAGTGTAGGGAGGACGAAAATGACCTAAATGTTCATCCAATGACACAAAACACCTATTGGGTGCACAAGATTGGTTAAAAACCCTAATTGGACAAGATTAAGTGTAGGGAGGACGAAAATACGAAAATGACCTAAATGTTCTTCCAATGACACATAACACCTATTGGATGCACAAGATTGGTTAAAAACCCTAATTGGACAACATTAAGTGTAGGGAGGACGAAAATGACCTAAATGTTCATCCAATGACACAAAACACCTATTGGATGCACAAGATTGGTTAAAAACCCAAATTGGACAAGATTAAGTGTAGAAGGGACGAAAATGACCTAAATGTTCATCCAATGACACAAAACACCTATTGGATGCACAAGATTGGTTAAAAACCCTAATTGGACAAGATTAAGTGTAGGGAGGACGAAAATGGTCTAAATATTGATCCAATGACACAAAAACACCTATTGGATGCACAAGATTAGTTAAAAACCCTAATTGGAAAAGATTTAGCCTAGGGAGGACGAAAATGACCTAATTGTTTATCCAATGACACAAAAAGACCCATTGGATGCACAAGATTGGTTAAAAACCCTAATTGGACAAGATTAAGTGTAGGGAGGACGAAAATGACCTAAATGTTCATCCAATGACACAAAACACCTATTGGATGCACAAGATTGGTTAAAAACCCTAATTGGACAAGAATTAGCCTACGGTGGACGAAAATGACCTAAATGTTAATCCAATGACACAAAACACCTATTGGATGCACAAGATTAGTTAAAAACCCTAATTCGACAAGAATTAGCTTAGGGAGGACGAAAATAACCTAATTGTTCATCCAATGACACTAAAACACCTATCGGAGGAACAAGATTGGTTAGAAACCCTAATTGGACAAGATTTAGTGTAGGGAGGACCAAAATGACCTAAATGTTCATCCAATGACACAAAACACCTATTGGATGCACATGATTTGTTAAAAACCCTAATTGGATAAAAATTAGCCTAGGGAGGACGAAAATGGCCCAAATATTGATCCAATGACACAAAACACATATTGGATGCACAAGATTGGTTAAAAACCCTAATTGGACAAGAATTAGCCTACGGTGGACGAAAATGACCTAAATGTTCATCCAATGACACAAAACACCTATTGGATGCACAAGATTGGTTAAAAACCCTAATTCGACAAGAATTAGCTTAGGGAGGACGAAAATGACCTAATAGTTCATCCAAAGACACTAAAACACCTATCGGAGGAACAAGATTGGTTAGAAACCGTAATTGGACAAGATTTAGTGTAGGGAGGACCAAAATGACCTAAATGTTCATCCAATGACACAAAACACCTATTGGATGCACATGATTTGTTAAAAACCCTAATTGGATAAAAATTAGCCTAGGGAGGACGAAAATGGCCCAAATATTGATCCAATTACACAAAACACATATTGGATGCACAAGATTGGTTAAAAACCCTAATTGGACAAGAATTAGCCTAGGGTGGACGAAAATGACCTAAATGTTCATCCAATGACACAAAACACCTATTGGATGCACAAGATTGGTTAAAAACCCTAATTCGACAAGAATTAGCTTAGGGAGGACGAAAATGACCTAATTGTTCATCCAATGACACTAAAACACCTATCGGAGGAACAAGATTGGTTAGAAACCCTAATTGGACAAGATTTAGTGTAGGGAGGACCAAAATGACCTAAATGTTCATCCAATGACACAAAACACCTATTGGATGCACATGATTTGTTAAAAACCCTAATTGGATAAAAATTAGCCTAGGGAGGACGAAAATGGCCCAAATATTGATCCAATTACACAAAACACATATTGGATGCACAACATTGGTTAAAAACCCTAATTGGACAAGATTAAGTGTAGGGAGGACGAAAATGAACTAAATGTTCATCCAATGACACAAAACACCTATTGGATGCACAAGATTGGTTAAAAACCCTTATTGGAAAAGATTAAGTGTAAGGAGAACGAAAATGGTCTAAATATTGATCCAATGACACAAAAACACCTATTGGATGCACAAGATTGGTTAAAAACCCTAATTGGACAAGATTTAGCCTAGGGAGGACGAAAATGACCTAATTGTTCATCCAATGACACAAAAACACCCATTGGATGCACAAGATTGGTTAAAAACCCTAATTGGACAAGATTAAGTGTAGGGAGGACGAAAATGACCTAAATGTTCATCCAATGACACAAAACACCTATTGGATGCACAAGATTGGTTAAAAACCCTAATTGGACAAGATTAAGTGTAGGGAGAACGAAAATGGCCTAAATATTCATCCAATGACACAAAACACCTATTGGATGCACAAGATTGGTTAAAAACCCAAATTGCACAAGATAAAGTTTAGGGAGGACGAAAATGACCTAATTGTTCATCCAATGACACAAAACACCTATTGGATGCACAAGATTGGTTAAAAACCCTAATTGTTCATCCAATGACACAAAAACACCCATTGGATGCACAAGATTGGTTAAAAACCCTAATTGGACAAGATTAAGTGTAGGGAGGACGAAAATGACCTAAATATTCATCCAATGACACAAAACACCTATTGGATGCACAAGATTGGTTAAAAACCCTAATTAGACAAGATTAAGTGTAGGGAGGACGAAAATGACCTAAATGTTCATCCAATGACACAAAACACCTATTGGATGCACAAGATTGGTTAAAAACCCTAATTGGACAAGAATTAGCCTAGGGAGGATGAAAATGACCTAAATGTTCATCCAATGACACAAAACACCTATTGGATGCACAAGATTGGTTAAAAACCCTAATTGGACAAGAATTAGCCTAGGGAGGACGAAAATGACCTAAATGTTCATCCAATGACACAAAACACCTAATGGATGCACAAGATTGGTTAAAAACCCTAATTAGACAAGAATTAGCCTAGGGACGACGAAAATGACCTAAATGTTCATCCAATGAAACAAAACACCTATTGGATGCATAAGATTGGTTAAAAACCCTAATTGGACTACATTAAGTGTAGGGAGGACGAAAATGACCTAAATGTTCATCCAATGACACAAAACACCTATTGGATGCACAAGATTGGTTAAAAACCCTAATTGGACAAGAATTAGCCTAGGGAGGACGAAAATGACCTAATTGTTCATCCAATGACACAAAACACCTATTGGATGCACAAGATTGGTTAAAAACCGTAATTGGATAAGATTAAGTTTAGGGAGGACGAAAATGACATAAATATTCATCCAATGACACAACACACCTATTGAATGAACAAGATTGGTTAAAAACCCTAATTGGACAAGATTAAGTGTAGGGAGAACGAAAATGACCTAAATGTTCATCCAATGACACAAAACACCTATTGGATGCACAAGATTGGTTAAAAACCCTAATTGGACAAGAATTATCATAGGGAGGACGAAAATGACCTAATTGTTCATCCAATGACACAAAAACACCAATTGGATGCACAAGATTGGTCAGAAACCCTGATTGGACAAGATAAAGTGTAGGGAGGACGAAAATGACCTAAGTGTTCATCCAATGACACAAAACACCTATTGGATGCACAAGATTGGTTAAAAACCCTAATTGGACAAGAATTAGCCTAGGGAGGACGAAAATGACCTAATTGTTCATCCAATGACACAAAAACACCTGTCGGATGCACAAGATTGGTCAGAGACCCTAATTGAACAAGATTAAGTGTAGGGAGAACGAAAATGACCTAAATGTTCATCCAATGACACAAAACACCTATTGGATGCACAAGATTGGTTAAAAACCCTAATTGGACAAGAATTATCATAGGGAGGACGAAAATGACCTAATTGTTCATCCAATGACACAAAAACACCAATTGGATGCACAAGATTGGTTAGAAACCCTAATTGGACAAGATAAAGTGTAGGGAGGACGAAAATGACCTAAGTGTTCATCCAATGACACAAAACACCTATTGGATGCACAAGATTGGTTAAAAACCCTAATTGGACAAGAATTAGCCTAGGGAGGACGAAAATGACCTAATTGTTCATCGAATGACACAAAAACACCTATCGGATGCACAAGATTGGTTAGAAACCCTAATTGAACAAGATTAAGTGTAGGGAGGACGAAAATGACCTAAATGTTCCTCCAATGACACAAAACACCTATTGGATGCACAAGATTGGTTAAAAACCCTAATTGGACAAGAATTATCATGGGGAGGACGAAAATGACCTAATTGTTCATCCAATGACACAAAAACACCAATTGGATGCACAAGATTGGTTAGAAACCCTAATTGGACAAGATAAAGTGTAGGGAGGACGAAAATGACCTAAGTGTTCATCCAATGACACAAAACACCTATTGGATGCACAAGATTGGTTAAAAACCCTAATTGGACAAGAATTAGCCTAGGGAGGACGAAAATGACCTAATTGTTCATCCAATGACACAAAAACACCTATCGGATGAACAAGATTGGTTAGAAACCCTAATTGAACAAGATTAACTGTAGGGAGGACGAAAATGACCTAAATGTTCATCCAATGACACAAAACACCTATTGGATGCACAAGATTGCTTAAAAACCCTAATTGGACAAGATTAAGTTTAGGGAGGACGAAAATGACCTAAATGTTCATCCAATGACACAAAACACCTATTGGATGCACAAGATTGGTTAAAAACCCTAATTGGACAAGATTAAGTTTAGGGAGGATGAAATTGACCTAAATATTCATCCAATGACACAACACACCTATTGAATGAACAAGATTGGTTAAAAACCCTAATTGGACAAGATTAAGTGTAGGGAGGACGAAAATGACCTAAATGTTCATCCAATGACACAAAACACCTATTGGATGCACAAGATTGGTTAAAAACCCTAATTGGACAAGATTAAGTGTAGGGAGGACGAAAATGACCTAAATGTTCATCCAATGACACAAAAACACCTATCGGATGCACAAGATTGGTTAAAAACCCTAATTGGACAAGAATTAGCCTAGGGAGGACGAAAATGACCAAATTGTTCATCCAATGACACAAAAACACCTGTTGGATGCACAAGATTGGTTAGAAACCCTAATTGGACAAGATAAAGTGTAGGGAGGACGAAAATGACCTAAATGTTCATCCAATGACACAAAACACCTATTGGATGCACAAGATTGGTTAAAAACCCTAATTGGATAAGAATTAGCCTAGGGAGGACGAAAATGACCTAAATGTTTATCCAATGACACAAACACACCTATTGGATGCACAAGATTGGTTAAAAACCCTAATTGGACAAGAATTAGCCTAGGGAGGACGAAAATGACCTAATTCTTCATCCAATGACACAAAAACACCTATCGGATGCACAAGATTGGTTAGAAACCCTAATTGGACAAGATAAAGTGTAGGGAGGACGAAAATGACCTAAATGTTCATCCAATGACACAAAACACCTATTGGATGCACAAGATTGGTTAAAAACCCTAATTAGACAAGATTAAGTGTAGGGATGACGAAAATGACATAAATATTCATCCAATGACACAAAACACCTATTGGATGCACAAGATTGGTTAAAAACCCTAATTGGACAAGATTAAGTGTAGGGAGGACGAAAATGACCTAAATGTTCATCCAATGACACAAAACACCTATTGGATGCACAAGATTGGTTAAAAACCCTAATTGGACAAGAATTATCCTAGGGAGGACGAAAATGATCTAATTGTTCATCCAATTACACTAAAACACGAATTGGATACACAAGATTGGTTAAAAACCCTAATTAGACAAGGTTAAGTGTAGGGATGATGAAAATGACCTAAATATTCATCCAATGACACAAAACACCTATTGGATGCACAAGATTGGTTAAAAACCCTAATTGGACAAGATTAAGTGTAGGGAGGACGAAAATGACCTAAATGTTCATCCAATGACACAAAACACCTATTGGATGCACAAGATTGGTTAAAAACCCTAATTGGACAAGAATTATCCTAGGGAGGACGAAAATGACCTAATTGTTCATCCAATGACACAAACACACCTATTGGATGCACAAGATTGGTTAGAAACCCTAATTGGACAAGGTTAAGTTTAGGGAGGACGAAAATGACGTAAATATTCGTCCATTGATACAAAACACCTATTGGATGCACAAGATTGGTTAGAAACCCTAATTGGACAAGATAAAGTGTAGGGAGGACGAAAATGACCTAAATGTTCATCCAATGACACAAAACACTTATCGGATGCACAAGATTGGTTAAAAACCCTAATTAGAAAAGATTAAGCGTAGGGATGACGAAAATGACCTAAATATTCATCCAATGACACAAAACACCTATTGGATGCACAAGATTGGTTAAAAACCCTAATTGGACAAGATTAAGTGTAGGGAGGACGAAAATGACCTAAATGTTCATCCAATGACACAAAACACCTATTGGATGCACAAGATTGGTTAAAAACCCTAATTGGACAAGAATTATCATAGGGAGGACGAAAATGACCTAATTGTTCATCCAATGACACAAAAACACCAATTGGATGCACAAGATTGGTTAGAAACCCTAATTGGACAAGATTAAGTGTAGGGAGGACGAAAATGACCTAATTGTTCATCCAATGACACAAAAACACCCGTTGGATGCACAAGATTGGTTAAAAACCCTAATTGGACAAGATTAAGTGTAGGGAGAACGAAAATGACCTAAATGTTCATCCAATGACACAAAACACCTATTGGATGCACAAGATTGGTTAAAAACCCTAATTGGACAAGAATTAGCCTAGGGTGGACGAAAATGACCTAAATGTTCATCCAATGACACAAAACACCTATTGGATGCACAAGATTGGTTAAAAACCCTAATTCGACAAGAATTAGCTTAGGGAGGACGAAAATGACCTAATTGTTCATCCAATGACACTAAAACACCTATTGGAGGAACAAGATTGGTTAGAAACCCTAATTGGACAAGATTTATTGTAGGGAGGACCAAAATGACCTAAATGTTCATCCAATGACACAAAACACCTATGAGATGCACATGATTTGTTAAAAACCTTAATTGGATAAAAATTAGCCTAGGGAGGACGAAAATGGCCCAAATATTGATCCAATTACACAAAACACATATTGGATGCACAAGATTGGTTAAAAACCCTAATTGGACAAGAATTATCCTAGGGAGGACGAAAATGACCTAATTGTTCATCCAATGATACAAAAACACCAATTGGATGCACAAGATTGGTTTGAAACCCTAATTGGACAAGATAAAGTGTAGGGAGGACGAAAATGACCTAAATGTTCATCCAATGACACAAAACACCTATTGGATGCACAAGATTGGTTAAAAACCCTAATTGGACAAGATTTAGCCTAGGGAGGATAGAAATGACCTAATTGTTCATCCAATGACATAAAACACCTATTGGAAGCACAAGATTGGTTAAAAACCCAAATTGGACAAGATTAAGTGTAGGGAGGACGAAAATGAATTAAATGTTCATCCAATGACACAAAACACCTATTGGATGCACAAGATTGGTTAAAAACCCTTATTGGAAAAGATTAAGTGTAGGGAGAACGAAAATGGTCTAAATATTGATCCAATGACACAAAAACACCTATTGGATGCACAAGATTGGTTAAAAACCCTAATTGGACAAGATTTAGCCTAGGGAGGACGAAAATGACCTAATTGTTCATCCAATGACACAAAAACACCCATTGGATGCACAAGATTGGTTAAAAACCCTAATTGGACAAGATTAAGTGTAGGGAGGACGAAAATTACCTAAATGTTCATCCAATGACACAAAACACCTATTGGATGCACAAGATTGGTTAAAAACCCTAATTGGACAAGAATTAGCCTAGGGAGGACGAAAATGACCTAATTGTTCATCCAATGACACAAAACACCTATTGGATGCACAAGATTGGTTAAAAACACGAATTGGACAAGATTAAGTGTAGGGAGGACGAAAATGACCTAAATGATCATCCAATGACACAAAACACCTAATGGAAGAACAAGATTGGTTAAAAACCCTAATTGGACAAGAATTAGCCTCGGGAGGACGAAAAATGACCTAAATGTTCATCCAATGACACAAAAACACCTAATGGATGCACAAGATTTGTTAAAAACCCTAATTGGACAAGAATTAGCCTTGGGAGGACGAAAATGACCTAAATGTTCATCCAATGACACAAAACACCTATTGGATGCACAAGATTGGTTAAAAACCCTAATTGGACAAGAATTAGCCTAGGGAGGACGAAAATGACCTAAATGTTCATCCAATGACACAAACACACCTATTGGATGCACAAGATTGGTTAGAAATCCTAATTGGACAAGAATAAGCTTAGGGAGGTCGAAATGACCTAATTGTTCATCCAATGACACAAACACAACTATTGGATGCACAAGATTGGTTAGAAACCCTAATTGGACAAGCATAAGCCTAGGGAGGATGAAAATGACCTAAATGTTCATCCAATGACACAAAACACCTATTGGATGCACAAGATTGGTTAAAAACCCTAATTGGACAAGAATAAGCCTAGGGAGGTCGAAAATGACCTAATTGTTCATCCAATGACACAAACACAACTATTGGATGCACAAGATTGGTTAGAAACCCTAATTGGACAAGCATAAGCCTAGGGAGGATGAAAATGACCTAAATGTCCATCCAATGATACAAAAATACCTAATGGATGCACAAGATTGGTTAAAAACCCTAATTGGACAAGAATTAGCCTAGGGAGGACGAAAATGACCTAATTGTTCATCCAATGACACAAACACAACTATTGGAAGCACAAGATGGGTTAAAACCCCTAATTGTTCAAGATTAAGTGTAGGGAGGACGAAAATGACCAAAATATTCATCCAATGCACAAAACACCTATTGGATGCACAAGATTGGTTCAAAACCCTAATTGGACAAGAATTAGCCTAGGGAGGACCAAAATGACCTAATTGTTCATCCAATGACAAAAACACAACTATTGGATGCACAAGATTGGTTAGAAACCCTAATTGGACAAGCATAAGCCTAGGGAGGATGAAAATGACTTAAATGTCCATCCAATGAAACAAAATCACCTAACGGATGCACAAGATTGGTTAAAAACCCTAATTGGACCAGAATTAGTCTAGGGAGGACCAAAATGACCTAATTGTTCATCCAATGACACAAAACACCTATTGGATGCACAAGATTGGTTAAAAACCCTAATTGGACAAGAATTAGCCTAGGGAGGACGAAAATGACCTAATTGTTCATCCAATGACACAAACACAACTATTGGATGCACAAGATTGGTTAAAACCCCTAATTGTTCAAGATTAAGTGTAGGGAGGACGAAAATGACCAAATTGTTCATCCAATGACACAAAACACCTATTGGATGCACAAGATTGGTTAAAAACCCTAATTGGACAAGAATTAGCCTAGGGAGGACGAAAATGACCTAATTGTTCATCCAATGACACAAAACACCTATTGGATGCACAAGATTGGTTAAAAACCCTAAATGGACAAGAATTAGCATAGGGTGGACGAAAATGACCAAATTGTTCATCCAATGACACAAAACACCTATTGGATGCACAAGATTGGTTAAAAACCCTAATTGGACAAGAATTAGCCTAGGGAGGACGAAAATGACCTAAATGTTCATCCAATGACACAAAAACACCTATTGGATGCACAAGATTGGTTAGAAACCCTAACTGGACAAGATTAAGTTTAGGGAGGACGAAAATGACCTAAATGTTCATCCAATGACACAAAACACCTATTGGATGCACAAGATTGGTTAAAAACCCTAATTGGACAAGAATTAGCCTAGGGTGGACGAAAATGACCTAAATGTTCATCCAATGACACAAAACACCTATTGGATGCACAAGATTGGTTAAAAACCCTAATTGGACAAGAATTAGCCTAGGGAGGACGAAAATGACCTAATTGTTCATCCAATGACACAAACACACCTATTGGATGCACAAGATTGGTTAGAAACCCTAATTGGACAAGGTTAAGTTTAGGGAGGACGAAAATGACGTAAATATTCGTCCATTGATACAAAACACCTATTGGATGCACAAGATTGGTTAGAAACCCTAATTGGACAAGATAAAGTGTAGGGAGGACGAAAATGACCTAAATGTTCATCCAATGACACAAAACACTTATCGGATGCACAAGATTGGTTAAAAACCCTAATTAGAAAAGATTAAGCGTAGGGATGACGAAAATGACCTAAATATTCATCCAATGACACAAAACACCTATTGGATGCACAAGATTGGTTAAAAACCCTAATTGGACAAGATTAAGTGTAGGGAGGACGAAAATGACCTAAATGTTCATCCAATGACACAAAACACCTATTGGATGCACAAGATTGGTTAAAAACCCTAATTGGACAAGAATTATCATAGGGAGGACGAAAATGACCTAATTGTTCATCCAATGACACAAAAACACCAATTGGATGCACAAGATTGGTTAGAAACCCTAATTGGACAAGATTAAGTGTAGGGAGGACGAAAATGACCTAATTGTTCATCCAATGACACAAAAACACCCGTTGGATGCACAAGATTGGTTAAAAACCCTAATTGGACAAGATTAAGTGTAGGGAGAACGAAAATGACCTAAATGTTCATCCAATGACACAAAACACCTATTGGATGCACAAGATTGGTTAAAAACCCTAATTGGACAAGAATTAGCCTAGGGTGGACGAAAATGACCTAAATGTTCATCCAATGACACAAAACACCTATTGGATGCACAAGATTGGTTAAAAACCCTAATTCGACAAGAATTACCTTAGGGAGGACGAAAATGACCTAATTGTTCATCCAATGACACTAAAACACCTATCGGAGGCACAAGATTGGTTAGAAACCCTAATTGGACAAGATTTAGTGTAGGGAGGACCAAAATGACCTAAATGTTCATCCAATGACACAAAACACCTATTGGATGCACATGATTTGTTAAAAACCCTAATTGGATAAAAATTAGCCTAGGGAGGACGAAAATGGCCCAAATATTGATCCAATTACACAAAACACATATTGGATGCACAAGATTGGTTAAAAACCCTAATTGGACAAGAATTATCCTAGGGAGGACGAAAATGACCTAATTGTTCATCCAATGATACAAAAACACCAATTGGATGCACAAGATTGGTTTGAAACCCTAATTGGACAAGATAAAGTGTAGGGAGGACGAAAATGACCTAAATGTTCATCCAATGACACAAAACACCTATTGGATGCACAAGATTGGTTAAAAACCCTAATTGGACAAGAATTAGCCTAGGGAGGATAGAAATGACCTAATTGTTCATCCAATGACATAAAACACCTATTGGAAGCACAAGATTGGTTAAAAACCCAAATTGGACAAGATTAAGTGTAGGGAGGACGAAAATGAACTAAATGTTCATCCAATGACACAAAACACCTATTGGATGCACAAGATTGGTTAAAAACCCTTATTGGAAAAGATTAAGTGTAGGGAGAACGAAAATGGTCTAAATATTGATCCAATGACACAAAAACACCTATTGGATGCACAAGATTGGTTAAAAACCCTAATTGGACAAGATTTAGCCTAGGGAGGACGAAAATGACCTAATTGTTCATCCAATGACACAAAAACACCCATTGGATGCACAAGATTGGTTAAAAACCCTAATTGGACAAGATTAAGTGTAGGGAGGACGAAAATTACCTAAATGTTCATCCAATGACACAAAACACCTATTGGATGCACAAGATTGGTTAAAAACCCTTATTGGAAAAGATTAAGTGTAGGGAGAACGAAAATGGTCTAAATATTGATCCAATGACACAAAAACACCCCTTGGATGCACAAGATTGGTTAAAAACCCTAATTGGACAAGATTAAGTGTAGGGAGGACGAAAATGACCTAAATGTTCATCCAATGACACAAAACACCTATTGGATGCACAAGATTGGTTAAAAACCCTAATTGGACAAGAATTAGCCTAGGGTGGACGAAAATGACCTAAATGTTCATCCAATGACACAAAACACCTATCGGATGCACAAGATTGGTTAGAAACCCTAATTGGACAAGATAAAGTGTAGGGAGAGCGAAAATGACCTAAATGTTCATCCAATGACACAAGATAACTATTGGATGCACCAGATTGGTTAAACACCCTAATTGGACAAGATTAAGTGTAGGGAGGACGAAAATTACCTAAATATTCATCTAATGACACAAAACACCTATTGGATGCACAAGATTGGTTAAAAACCCAAATTGGACAAGATTAAGTATAGGGGGGACGAAAATGACCTAAATGTTCATCCAATGACACAAAAACACCCGTTGGATGCACAAGATTGGTTAAAAACCCTAATTGGACAAGATTAAGTGTAGGGAGAACGAAAATGACCTAAATGTTCATCCAATGACACAAAACACCTATTGGATGCACAAGATTGGTTAAAAACCCTAATTGGACAAGAATTAGCCTAGGGTGGACGAAAATGACCTAAATGTTCATCCAATGACACAAAACACCTATTGGATGCACAAGATTGGTTAAAAACCCTAATTCGACAAGAATTAGCTTAGGGAGGACGAAAATGACCTAATTGTTCATCCTATGACACTAAAACACCTATCGGAGGCACAAGATTGGTTAGAAACCCTAATTGGACAAGATTTAGTGTAGGGAGGACCAAAATGACCTAAATGTTCATCCAATGACACAAAACACCTATTGGATGCACATGATTTGTGAAAAACCCTAATTGGATAAAAATTAGCCTAGGGAGGACGAAAATGGCCCAAATATTGATCCAATTACACAAAACACATATTGGATGCACAAGATTGGTTAAAAACCCTAATTGGACAAGAATTATCCTAGGGAGGACGAAAATGACCTAATTGTTCATCCAATGATACAAAAACACCAATTGGATGCATAAGATTGGTTTGAAACCCTAATTGGACAAGATAAAGTGTAGGGAGGACGAAAATGACCTAAATGTTCATCCAATGAAACAAAACACCTATTGGATGCACAAGATTGGTTAAAAACCCTAATTGGACAAGATTTAGCCTAGGGAGGATAGAAATGACCTAATTGTTCATCCAATGACATAAAACACCTATTGGATGCACAAGATTGGTTAAAAACCCAAATTGGACAAGATTAAGTGTAGGGAGGACGAAAATGAACTAAATGTTCATCCAATGACACAAAACACCTATTGGATGCACAAGATTGGTTAAAAACCCTTATTGGAAAAGATTAAGTGTAGGGAGAACGAAAATGGTCTAAATATTGATCCAATGACACAAAAACACCTATTGGATGCACAAGATTGGTTAAAAACCCTAATTGGACAAGATTTAGCCTAGGGAGGACGAAAATGACCTAATTGTTCATCCAATGACACAAAAACACCCATTGGATGCACAAGATTGGTTAAAAACCCTAATTGGACAAGATTAAGTGTAGGGAGGACGAAAATTACCTAAATGTTCATCCAATGACACAAAACACCTATTGGATGCACAAGATTGGTTAAAAACCCTAATTGGACAAGAATTAGCTTAGCGAGGACGAAAATGATCTAATTGTTCATCCAAGGACACAAAAACACCTATTGGATGCACAAGATTGGTTAGAAACCCTAATTGGAAAAGATTAAGTTTAGGGAGGACGAAAATGACGTAAATGTTCATCCAATGACACAAAACACGTATTAGATGCACAAGATTGGTTAAAAACCCTAATTGGACAAGATTAAGTGTAGGGAGGACGAAAATGACCTAAATGTTCATCCAATGACACAAAAACACCTATTGGATGCACAAGATTGGTTAGAAACCCTAATTGGACAAGATTAAGTTTAGGGAGGACGAAAATGACCTAATTGTTCATCCAATGACACAAAACACCTATTGGATGCACAAGCTTGGTTAAAAATCCTAATTGGACAAGCATTAGCCTAGGTAGGACGAAAATGGCCTAATTGTTCATCAAATGACACAAAACACCTATTGGATGCACAAGATTGGTTAGAAACCCTAATTGGACAAGATTAAGTTTAGGGAGGACGAAAATGACGTAAATGTTCATCCAATGACACAAAACACCTATTGGATGCACAAGATTGGTTAAAAACCCTAATTGGACAAGATTAAGTGTAGGGAGGACGAAAATGACCTAAATGTTCATCCAATGACACAAAACACCTATTGGATGCACAAGATTGGTTAAAAACCCTAATTGGACAAGAATTAGCCTAGGGAGGACGAAAATGACCTAGTTGTTCATCCAATGACACAAAGAACCTATTGGATGCACAAGATTGGTTAGAAACATTAATTGGACAAGAATTAGCCTAGGGAGGACGAAAATGACCTAATTGTTCATCCAAAGACACAAAAACACCTATTGGATGCACAAGATTGGTTAGAAACCCTAATTGGACAAGATTAAGTTTAGGGAGGACGAAAATGACATAAATGTTCATCCAATGACACAAAAACAACTATTGGATGCACAAGATTGGTTAGAAACCCTAATTGGACAAGATTAAGTTTAGGTAGCACGAAAATGACCTAAATGTTCATCCAATGACACAAAACACCTATTGGATGCACAAGATTGGTTAAAAACCCTAATTGGACAAGATTAAGTGTAGGGAGGACGAAAATGACCTAAATGTTCATCCAATGACACAAAACACCTATTGGATGCACAAGATTGGTTAAAAACCCTAATTGGACAAGATTAAGTGTAGGGAGGACGAAAGTGACCTAAATATTCATCCAATGACACAAAAATACATATTGGATGCACAAGATTGGTTAAAAACCCTAATTGGACAAGAATTAGCCTAGCGAGGATGAAAACGACCTAATTGTTCATCCAATGACACAAAAATACCTATTGGATGCACAAGATTGGTTAGAAACCCTAATTGGACAAAATTAAGTTTAGGGAGGACGAAAATGACCTAAATGTTCATCCAATGACACAAAAACACCTATTGGATGCACAAGATTGGTTAAAAACCCTAATTGGACAAGATTAAGTTTAGGGAGGACGAAAATGACCTAAATGTTCATCCAATGACACAACACACCTATTGAATGAACAAGATTGGTTAAAAACCCTAATTGGACAAGATTAAGCCTAGGGAGGACGAAAATGACCTTATTGTTCATCCAATGACACAAAAACACCTATCGGATGCACAAGATTGGTTTGAAACCCTAATTGAACAAGATTAAGTGTAGGGAGGACGAAAATGACCTAAATGTTCATCCAATGACACAAAACACCTATTGGATGCACAAGATTGGTTAAAAACCCTAATTGGATAAGAATTAGCCTAAGGAGGACGAAAATGACCTAAATGTTCATCCAATGACACAAAACACCTATTGGATGCACAAGATTGGTTAGAAACCCTAATTGAACAAGATTAAGTGTAGGGAGGATGAAAATGACCTAAATGTTCATCCAATGACACAAAACACCTATTGGATGCACAAGATTGGTTAAAAACCCTAATTGGATAAGAATTAGCCTAAGGAGGACGAAAATGACCTAAATATTCATCCAATGACACAAAACACCTATTGGATGCACAAGATTGGTTAAAAACCCTAATTGGACAAGAATTATCATAGGGAGGACGAAAATGACCTAATTGTTCATCCAATGACAAAAAAACACCAATTGGATGCACAAGATTGGTTAGAAACCCTAATTGGAAAAGATAAAGTGTAGGGAGGATGAAAATGACCTAAAATGTTCATCCAATGACACAAAACACCTATTGGATGCACAAGATTGGTTAAAAACCCTAATTGGACAAGAATTATTATAGGGAGGACGAAAATGACCTAATTGTTCATCCAATGACACAAAAAGACCAATTGGATGCACAAGATTGGTTAGAAACCCTAATTGGACAAGATAAAGTGTAGGGAGGACGAAAATGACCTAAGTGTTCATCCAATGACACAAAACACCTCTTGGATGCACAAGATTGGTTAAAAACCCTAATTGGACAAGAATTAGCCTAGGGAGGACGAAAATGACCTAATTGTTCATCCAATGACACAAAAACACCTATCGGATGCACAAGATTGGTTAGAAACCCTAATTGAACAAGATTAAGTGTAGGGAGGACGAAAATGACCTAAATGTTCATCCAATGACACAAAACACCTATTGGATGCACAAGATTGGTTAAAAACCCTAATTGGACAAGAATTATCATAGGGAGGACGAAAATGACCTAATTGTTCATCCAATGACACAAAAACACCAATTAGATGCACAAGATTGGTTAGAAACCCTAATTGGAAAAGATAAAGTGTAGGGAGGACGAAAATGACCTAAAATGTTCATCCAATGACACAAAACACCTATTGGATGCACAAGATTGGTTAAAAACCCTAATTGGACAAGATTAAGTTTAGGGAGGACGAAAATGACCTAAATGTTCATCCAATGACACAAAACACCTATTGGATGCACAAGATTGGTTAAAAACCCTAATTGGACAAGAATTATCATAGGGAGGACGAAAATGACCTAATTGTTCATCCAATGACACAAAAACACCAATTGGATGCACAAGATTGGTTAGAAACCCAAATTGGACAAGAAAAAGTGTAGGGAGGACGAAAATGAACTAAGTGTTCATCCAATGACACATAACACCTATTGGATGAACAAGATTGGTTAAAAACCCTAATTGGACAAGAATTAGCCTAGGGAGGACGAAAATGACCTAATTTTTCATCCAATGACACAAAAACACCTATCGGATGCACAAGATTGGTTAGAAACCCTAATTGAACAAGATTAAGTGTAGGGAGGACGAAAATGACCTAAATGTTCATCCAATGACACAAAACACCTATTGGATGCACAAGATTGGTTAAAAACCCTAATTGGACAAGAATTATCATAGGGAGGACGAAAATGACCTAATTGTTCATCCAATGACACAAAAACACCAATTGGATGCACAAGATTGGTTAGAAACCCTAATTGGACAAGATTAAGTGTAGGGAGGACGAAAATGACCTAATTGTTCATCCAATGACACAAAAACACCCGTTGGATGCACAAGATTGGTTAAAAACCCTAATTGGACAAGATTAAGTGTAGGGAGAACGAAAATGACCTAAATGTTCATCCAATGACACAAAACACCTATTGGATGCACAAGATTGGTTAAAAACCCTAATTGGACAAGAATTAGCCTAGGGTGGACGAAAATGACCTAAATGTTCATCCAATGACACAAAACACCTATTGGATGCACAAGATTGGTTAAAAACCCTAATTCGACAAGAATTACCTTAGGGAGGACGAAAATGACCTAATTGTTCATCCAATGACACTAAAACACCTATCGGAGGCACAAGATTGGTTAGAAACCCTAATTGGACAAGATTTAGTGTAGGGAGGACCAAAATGACCTAAATGTTCATCCAATGACACAAAACACCTATTGGATGCACATGATTTGTTAAAAACCCTAATTGGATAAAAATTAGCCTAGGGAGGACGAAAATGGCCCAAATATTGATCCAATTACACAAAACACATATTGGATGCACAAGATTGGTTAAAAACCCTAATTGGACAAGAATTATCCTAGGGAGGACGAAAATGACCTAATTGTTCATCCAATGATACAAAAACACCAATTGGATGCACAAGATTGGTTTGAAACCCTAATTGGACAAGATAAAGTGTAGGGAGGACGAAAATGACCTAAATGTTCATCCAATGACACAAAACACCTATTGGATGCACAAGATTGGTTAAAAACCCTAATTGGACAAGAATTAGCCTAGGGAGGATAGAAATGACCTAATTGTTCATCCAATGACATAAAACACCTATTGGAAGCACAAGATTGGTTAAAAACCCAAATTGGACAAGATTAAGTGTAGGGAGGACGAAAATGAACTAAATGTTCATCCAATGACACAAAACACCTATTGGATGCACAAGATTGGTTAAAAACCCTTATTGGAAAAGATTAAGTGTAGGGAGAACGAAAATGGTCTAAATATTGATCCAATGACACAAAAACACCTATTGGATGCACAAGATTGGTTAAAAACCCTAATTGGACAAGATTTAGCCTAGGGAGGACGAAAATGACCTAATTGTTCATCCAATGACACAAAAACACCCATTGGATGCACAAGATTGGTTAAAAACCCTAATTGGACAAGATTAAGTGTAGGGAGGACGAAAATTACCTAAATGTTCATCCAATGACACAAAACACCTATTGGATGCACAAGATTGGTTAAAAACCCTTATTGGAAAAGATTAAGTGTAGGGAGAACGAAAATGGTCTAAATATTGATCCAATGACACAAAAACACCCCTTGGATGCACAAGATTGGTTAAAAACCCTAATTGGACAAGATTAAGTGTAGGGAGGACGAAAATGACCTAAATGTTCATCCAATGACACAAAACACCTATTGGATGCACAAGATTGGTTAAAAACCCTAATTGGACAAGAATTAGCCTAGGGTGGACGAAAATGACCTAAATGTTCATCCAATGACACAAAACACCTATCGGATGCACAAGATTGGTTAGAAACCCTAATTGGACAAGATAAAGTGTAGGGAGAGCGAAAATGACCTAAATGTTCATCCAATGACACAAGATAACTATTGGATGCACCAGATTGGTTAAACACCCTAATTGGACAAGATTAAGTGTAGGGAGGACGAAAATTACCTAAATATTCATCTAATGACACAAAACACCTATTGGATTCACAAAATTGGTTAAAAACCCAAATTGGACAAGATTAAGTGTAGGGGGGACGAAAATGACCTAAATGTTCATCCAATGACACAAAACACCTATTGGAAGCACAAGATTGGTTAAAAACCCTAATTGGACAAGATCAAGTGTTGGGAGGACGAAAATGGTCTAAACATTGATCCAATGACACAAAAACACCTATTAGATGCACAAGATTGGTTAAAAACCCTAATTGGACAAGAATTAGCCTAGGGAGGACGAAAATGACCTAATTGTTCATCCAATGACACAAAAACACCTATCGGATGCACAAGATTGGTTAGAAACCCTAATTGAACAAGATTAAGTGTAGGGAGGACGAAAATGACCTAAATGTTCATCCAATGACACAAAACACCTATTGGATGCACAACATTGGTTAAAAACCCTAATTGGACAAGAATTATCATAGGGAGGACGAAAATGACCTAATTGTTCATCCAATGACACAAAAACACCTATCGGATGCAAAAGACTGGTTAGAAACCCTAGTTGAAAGATTAAGTGTAAGGTGGACGAAAATGACCTAAATGTTCCTCCAATGACACAAAACACCTATTGGATGCACATCATTTGTTAAAAACCCTAATTGGATAAAAATTAGCCTAGGGAGGACGAAAATGGCCCAAATATTGATCCAATTACACAAAACACATATTGGATGCACAAGATTGGTTAAAAACCCTAATTGGACAAGAATTATCCTAGGGAGGACGAAAATGACCTAATTGGTCATCCAATGATACAAAAACACCAATTGGATGCACAAGATTGGTTTGAAACCCTAATTGGACAAGATAAAGTGTAGGGAGGACGAAAATGACCTAAATGTTCATCCAATGACACAAAACACCTATTGGATGCACAAGATTGGTTAAAAACCCTAATTGGACAAGATTTAGCCTGGGGAGGACGAAAATGACCTAATTGTTCATCCAATGACACAAAAACACCTATCGGATGCACAAGATTGGTTAGAAACCCTAATTGAACAAGATTAAGTGTAGGGAGGACGAAAATGACCTAAATGTTCATCCAATGACACAAAACACCTATTGGATGCACAAGATTGGTTAGAAACCCTAATTGAAAGATTAAGTGTAGGGAGGACGAAAATGACCTAAATGTTCATCCAATGACACAAAACACCTATTGGATGCACAAGATTGGTTAAAAACCCTAATTGGACAAGAATTATCATAGGGAGGACGAAAATGACCTAATTGTTCATCCAATGACACAAAAACACCTATCGGATGCAAAAGATTGGTTAGAAACCCTAATTGAAAGATTAAGTGTAGGGAGGACGAAAATGACCTAAATGTTCCTCCAATGACACAAAACACCTATTGGATGCACAAGATTGGTTAAAAACACTAATTGGATAAGAATAAGCCTAAGGAGGACGAAAATGACCTAAATGTTCATCCAATGACACAAAACACCTATTGGATGCACAAGATTGGTTAGAAACCCTAATTGGATAAGAATTAGCCTAAGGAGGACGAAAATGACATAAATGTTCATCCAATGACACAAAACACCTATTGGATGCACAAGATTGGTTAAAAACCCTAATTGGACAAGTTTAAGTGTAGGGAGGACGAAAATACGAAAATGACCTAAATGTTCTTCCAATGACACAAAACACCTATTGGATGCACAAGATTGGTTAAAAACCCTAATTGGACAAGATTAAGTGTAGGGAGGACGAAAATGACCTAAATGTTCATCCAATGACACAAAACACCTATTGGATGCACAAGATTGGTTAAAAACCCTAATTGGACAAGATTAAGTGTAGGGAGGACGAAAATGTCCTAAGTGTTCATCCAATGACACAAAACACCTATTGGATGCACAAGATTGGTTAAAAACCCTAATTGGACAAGAATTAGCCTAGGGAGGACGAAAATGACCTAATTGTTCATCCAATGACACAAAACACCTATTGGATGCACAAGATTGGTTAAAAACCCTAATTGGACAAGATTAAGTGTAGGGAGGACGAAAATACGAAAATGACCTAAATGTTCTTCCAATGACACAAAACACCTATTGGATGCACAAGATTGGTTAAAAACCCTAATTGGACAAGATTAAGTGTAGGGAGGACGAAAATGACCTAAATGTTCATCCAATGACACAAAACACCTATTGGATGCACAAGATTCGTTAAAAACCCTAATTGGACAAGAATTATCATAGGGAGGACGAAAATGACCTAATTGTTCATCCAATGACACAAAAACACCTATCGGATGCAAAAGATTGGTTAGAAACCCTAATTGAAAGATTAAGTGTAGGGAGGACGAAAATGACCTAAATGTTCATCCAATGACACAAAACACCTATTGGATGCACAAGATTGGTTAAAAACACTAATTGGATAAGAATAAGCCTAAGGAGGACGAAAATGACCTAAATGTTCATCCAATGACACAAAACACCTATTGGATGCACAAGATTGGTTAAAAACCCTAATTGGACAAGAATTATCATAGGGAGGACGAAAATGACCTAATTGTTGATCCAATGACACAAAAACACCAATTGGATGCACAAGATTGGTTAGAAACCCTAATTGAACAAGATTAAGTGTAGGGAGGACGAAAATGACCTAAATGTTCATCCAATGACACAAAACACCTATTGGATGCACAAGATTGGTTAAAAACCCTAATTGGAGAAGAATTAGCCTAAGGAGGACGAAAATGACCTAAATGTTCATCCAATGACACAAAACACCTATTGGATGCACAAGATTGGTTAAAAACCCTAATTGGACAAGAATTATCATAGGGAGGACGAAAATGACCTAATTGTTCATCCAATGACACAAAAACACCAATTGGATGCACAAGATTGGTTAGAAACCCTAATTAGAAAAGATAAAGTGTAGGGAGGACGAAAATGACCTAAAATTTTCATCCAATGACACAAAACACCTATTGGATGCACAAGATTGGTTAAAAACCCTAATTGGACAAGAATTATCATAGGGAGGACGAAAATGACCTAATTGTTCATCCAATGACACAAAAACACCAATTGGATGCACAAGATTGATTAGAAACCCTAATTGAACAAGATTAAGTATAGGGAGGACGAAAATGACCTAAATGTTCATCCAATGACACAAAACACCTATTGGATGCACAAGATTGGTTAAAAACCCTAATTGGACAAGAATTATCATAGGGAGGACGAAAATGACCTAATTGTTCATCCAATGACACAAAAACACCTATCGGATGCACAAGATTGGTTAGAAATCCTAATTGAACAAGATTAAGTGTAGGGAGGACGAAAATAACCTAAATGTTCATCCAATAACACAAAACACCTATTGGATGCAAAAGATTGGTTAAAAACCCTAATTGGACAAGATTAAGTTTAGGGAGGACGAAAATGACCTAAATGTTCATCCAATGACACAAAACACCTATTGGATGCACAAGATTGGTTAAAAACCCTAATTGGATAAGAATTAGCCTAAGGAGGACGAAAATGACCTAAATGTTCATCCAATGACACAAAACACCTATTGGATGCACAAGATTGGTTAAAAACCCTAATTGGACAAGAATTATCATAGGGAGGACGAAAATGACCTAATTGTTCATCCAATGACACAAAAACACCAATTGGATGCACAAGATTGGTTAGAAACCCTAATTGGACAAGATAAAGTGTAGGCAGGACGAAAATGACCTAAGTGTTTATCCAATGACACAAAACACCTATTGGATGCACAAGATTGGTTTAAAACCCTAATTGGACAAGATTTAGCCTAGGGAGGACGAAGATGACCTAATTGTTCATCCAATGACACAAAAACACCTATTGGATGCACAAGATTGGTTAGAAACCCTAATTCAACAAGATTAAATGTAGGGAGGACGAAAATGACCTAAATGTTCATCCAATGACACAAAACACCTATTGGATGCACAAGATTGGTTAAAAACCCTAATTGGACAAGATTTAGCCTGGGGAGGACGAAAATGACCTAATTGTTCATCCAATGACACAAAAACACCTATCGGATGCACAAGATTGGTTTGAAACCCTAATTGAACAAGATTAAGTATAGGGAGGACGAAAATGACCTAAATGTTCATCCAATGACACAAAACACCTATTGGATGCACAAGATTGGTTAAAAACCCTAATTGGACAAGAATTATCATAGGGAGGACGAAAATGACCTAATTGTTCATCCAATGACACAAAAACACCTATCGGATGCAAAAGATTGGTTAGAAACCCTAATTGAAAGATTATGTGTAAGGAGGACGAAAATTACCTAAATGTTTATCCAATAACACAAAACACCTATTGGATGCACAAGATTGGTTAAAAACACTAATTGGATAAGATTAAGCCTAAGGAGGACGAAAATGACCTAAATGTTCATCCAATGACACAAAACACCTATTGGATGCACAAGATTGGTTAAAAACCCTAATTGGACAAGAATTATCATAGGGAGGACGAAAATGACCTAATTGTTCATCCAATGACACAAAAACACCAATTGGATGCACTAGATTGGTTAGAAACCCTAATTGGACAAGATAAAGTGTAGGGAGGACGAAAATGACCTAAGTGTTCATCCAATGACACAAAACACCTATTGGATGCACAAGATTGGTTAAAAACCCTAATTGGACAAGATTTAGCCTGGGGAGGACGAAAATGACCTAATTGTTCATCCAATGACACAAAAACACCTATCGGATGCACAAGATTGGTTAGAAACCCTAATTGAACAAGATTAAGTGTAGGGAGGACGAAAATGACCTAAATGTTCATCCAATGACACAAAACACCTATTGGATGCACAAGATTGGTTAAAAACCCTAATTGGACAAGAATTATCATAGGGAGGACGAAAATAACCTAATTGTTCATCCAATGACACAAAAACACCTATAGGATGCAAAAGATTGGTTAGAAACCCTAATTGAAAGATTAAGTG
The DNA here is from genome assembly GCA_037974835.1 of Cicer judaicum. NCBI lineage: Eukaryota > Viridiplantae > Streptophyta > Magnoliopsida > Fabales > Fabaceae > Cicer > Cicer judaicum. The sequence goes on along the minus strand of JBBPBS010000316.1, from coordinate 736,010 downwards.
TAGGGAGGACGAAAATGACCTAAATGTTCCTCCAATGACACAAAACACCTATTGGATGCACATGATTTGTTAAAAACCCTAATTGGATAAAAATTAGCCTAGGGAGGACGAAAATGGCCCAAATATTGATCCAATTACACAAAACACATATTGGATGCACAAGATTGGTTAAAAACACTAATTGGACAAGAATTATCCTAGGGAGGACGAAATTGACCTAATTGTTCATCCAATGATACAAAAACACCAATTGGATGCACAAGATTGGTTTGAAACCCTAATTGGACAAGATAAAGTGTAGGGAGAACGAAAATGACCTAAATGTTCATCCAATGACACAAAACACCTATTGGATGCACAAGATTTGTTAAAAACCCTAATTGGACAAGAATTATCCTAGGGAGGACGAAATTGACCTAATGGTTCATCCAATGATACAAAAACACCAATTGGATGCACAAGATTGGTTTGAAACCCTAATTGGACAAGATAAAGTGTAGGGAGAACGAAAATGACCTAAATGTTCATCCAATGACACAAAACACCTATTGGATGCACAAGATTTGTGAAAAACCCTAATTGGACAAGATTTAGCCTAGGGAGGATAGAAATGACCTAATTGTTCATCCAATGACATAAAACACCTATTGGATGCACAAGATTGGTTAAAAACCCAAATTGGACAAGATTAAGTGTAGGGAGGACGAAAATGACCTAAATGTTCATCCAATGACACAAAACACCTATTGGATGCACAAGATTGGTTAAAAACCCTAATTGGACAAGATTAAGTGTAGGGAGAACGAAAATGGTCTAAATATTGATCCAATGACACCAAAACACCTATTGGATGCACAAGATTGGTTAAAAACCCTAATTGGACAAGATTTATCCTAGGGAGGACGAAAATGACCTAATTGTTCATCCAATGACACAAAAACACCCATTGGATGCACAAGATTGGTTAAAAACCCTAATTGGACAAGATTAAGTGTAGGGAGGACGAAATTGACCTAAATGTTCATCCAATGACACAAAAGACTTATTGGATGCACAAGATTGGTTAAAAACCCTAATTGGATAAGAATTAGCCTTGGGAGAACGAAAATGACCTAAGTGTTCATCCAATGACACAAAACACCTATTGGATGCACAAGATTGGTTAAAAACCCTAATTGGACAAGAATTAGCCTAGGGAGGACGAAAATGACCTAATTGTTCATCCAATGACACAAAAACACCTGTCGGATGCACAAGATTGGTCAGAGACCCTAATTGAACAAGATTAAGTGTAGGGAGAACGAAAATGACCTAAATGTTCATCCAATGACACAAAACACCTATTGGATGCACAAGATTGGTTAAAAACCCTAATTGGATAAGAATTAGCCTACGGAGGACGAAAATGACCTAAATGTTCATCCAATGACACAAAACACCTATTGGATGCACAAGATTGGTTAAAAACCCTAATTGGACAAGAATTATCATAGGGAGGACGAAAATGACCTAATTGTTCATCCAATGACACAAACACACCAATTGATTGCGCAAGATTGGTTAGAAACCCTAATTGGACAAGATTAAGTGTAGGGACGACGAAAATGACCTAAATGTTCATCCAATGACACAAAACACCTATTGGATGCACAAGATTGGTTAAAAACCGTAATTGGATAAGATTAAGTTTAGGGAGGACGAAAATGACATAAATATTCATCCAATGACACAACACACCTATTGAATGAACAAGATTGGTTAAAAACCCTAATTGAACAAGATTAAGTGTAGGGAGGACGAAAATGACCTAAATGTTCATCCAAGGACACAAAACACCTACTGGATGAACAAGATTGGTTAAAAACCCTAATTGGATAAGAAATAGAATAAGGAGGACGAAAATGACCTAAATGTTCATCCAATGACACAAAACACCTATTGGATGCACAAGATTGGTTAAAAACCCTAATTGGACAAGAATTATCATAGGGAGGACGAAAATGACCTAATTGTTCATCCAATGACACAAAAACACCAATTGGATGCACAAGATTGGTTAGAAACCCTAATTGGACAAGATAAAGTGTAGGGAGGACGAAAATGACCTAAGTGTTCATCTAATGACACAAAACACCTATTGGATGCACAAGATTGGTTAAAAACCCTAATTGGACAAGAATTAGCCTAGGGAGGACGAAAATGACCTAATTGTTCATCCAATGACACAAAAACACCTCTCGGATGCACAAGATTAGTTAGAAACCCTAATTGAACAAGATTAAGTGTAGGGAGGACGAAAAGGACCTAAATGTTCATCCAATAACACAAAACACCTACTGGATGGACAAGATTGGTTAAAAACCCTAATTGGATAAGAATTAGCCTAAGGAGGACGAAAATGACCTAAATGTTCATCCAATGACACAAAACACCTATTGGATGCACAAGATTGGTTAAAAACCCTAATTGGACAAGAATTATCATAGGGAGGACGAAAATGACCTAATTGTTCATCCAATGACACAAAAACACCAATTGGATGCACAAGATTGGTTAGAAACCCTAATTGGAAAAGATAAAGTGTAGGGAGGACGAAAATGACCTAAAATGTTCATCCAATGACACAAACCACCTATTGGATGCACAAGATTGATTAAAAACCCTAATTGGACAAGATTAAGTTTTGGGAGGACGAAAATGACCTAAATGTTCATCCAATGACACAAAACATCTATTGGATGCACAAGATTGGTTAAAAACCCTAATTGGATAAGAATTAGACTAAGGAGGACGAAAATGACCTAAATGTTCATCCAATGACACAAAACACCTATTGGATGCACAAGATTGGTTAAAAACCCTAATTGGACAAGAATTATCATAGGGAGGACGAAAATGACCTAATTGTTCATCCAATGATACAAAAACACCAATTGGATGCACAAGATTGGTTAGAAACCCTAATTGGACAAGATAAAGTGTAGGGAGGACGAAAATGACCTAAATGTTCATCCAATGACACAAAACACCTATTCGATGCACAAGATTGGTTAAAAACCCTAATTGGACAAGATTAAGTGTAGGGAGGACGAAAATGACCTAAATGTTCATCCAATGACACAAAAACACCTATTGGATGCACAAGATTGGTTAAAATCCCTAATTGGACAAGAATTAGCCTAGGGTGGACGAAAATGACCTAATTGTTCATCCAATGACACAAAAACACCTATTGGATGCACAAGATTGGTTAGAAACCCTAATTGGACAAGAATTAGCCTAGGGAGGACGAAAATGACCTAATTGTTCATCCAATGACACAAAAACACCAATTGGATGCACAAGATTGGTTAGAAACCCTAATTGGACAAGAATAAGCCTAGGGAGGACGAAAATGACCTAATTGTTCATCCAATGACACAAAAACACCTATCGGATGCACAAGATTGGTTAGAAACCCTAATTGAACAAGATTAAGTGTAGGGAGGACGAAAATGACCTAAATGTTCATCCAATGACACAAAACACCTACTGGATGCACAAGATTGGTTAAAAAGCCTAATTGGATAAGAATTAGAATAAGGAGGACGAAAATGACCTAAATGTTCATCCAATGACACAAAACACCTATTGGATGCACAAGATTGGTTAAAAACCCTAATTGGACAAGAATTATCATAGGGAGGACGAAAATGACCTAATTGTTCATCCAATGACACAAGAACACCAATTGGATGCACAAGATTGGTTAGAAACCCTAATTGGAAAAGATAAAGTGTAGGGAGGACGAAAATGACCTAAAATGTTCATCCAATGACACAAAACACCTATTGGATGCACAAGATTGGTTAAAAACCCTAATTGGACAAGATTAAGTTTAGGAGGACGAAAATGACCTAAATGTTCATCCAATGACACAAAACACATATTGGATGCACAAGATTGGTTAAAAACCCTAATTGGACAAGAATTATCATAGGGAGGACGAAAATGACCTAATTGTTCATCCAATGACACAAAAACACCAATTGGATGCACAAGATTGGATAGAAACCCTAATTGGACAAGATAAATTGTAGGGAGGACGAAAATGACCTAAATGTTCATCCAATGACACATAACACCTATTGGATGCACAAGATTGGTTAAAAACCCTAATTGGACAACAATTAGCCTAGGGAGGATGAAAATGACCTAATTGTTCATCCAATGACACAAAAACACCTATCGGATGCACAAGATTGGTTAGAAACCCTAATTGAACAAGATTAAGTGTAGGGAGGACGAAAATGACCTAAATGTTCATCCAATGACACAAAACACCTATTGGATGCACAAGATTGGTTAAAAACCCTAATTGGATAAGAATTAGCCTAAGGAGGACGAAAATGACCTAAATGTTCATCCAATGACACAAAACACCTATTGGATGCACAAGATTGGTTAAAAACCCTAATTGGACAAGAATTATCATAGGGAGGAGGAAAATGACCTAATTGTTCATCCAATGACACAAAAACACCAATTGGATGCACAAGATTAGTTAGAAACCCTAATTGGAAAAGATAAAGTGTAGGGAGGACGAAAATGACCTAAATGTTCATCCAATGACACAAAACACCTATTGGATGCACAAGATTGGTTAAAAACCCTAATTGGATAAGAATTAGCCTAAGGAGGACGAAAATGACCTAAATGTTCATCCAATGACATAAAACACCTATTGGATGCACAAGATTGGTTAAAAACCCTAATTGGACAAGAATTAGCCTAGGGAGGACGAAAATGACCTAATTGTTCATCCAATGACACAAAAACACCTATTGGATGCACAAGATTGGTCAGAAACCCTAATTGGACAAGATTAAGTTTAGGGAGAACGAAAATGAGCTAAATGTTCATCTAATGACACAAAAACAACAATTGGATGCACAAGATTGGTTAAAAACCCTAATTGGACAAGATTAAGTGTAGGGAGGACGAAAATGACCTAAATGTTCATCCAATGACACAAAACACCTATTGGATGCACAAGATTGGTTAAAAACCCTAATTGGACAAGAATTAGCCTAGGGAGGATAGAAATGACCTAATTGTTCATCCAATGACATAAAACACCTATTGGATGCACAAGATTGGTTAAAAACCCAAATTGGACAAGATTAAGTGTAGGGAGGACGAAAATGAACTAAATGTTCATCCAATGACACAAAACACCTATTGGATGCACAAGATTGGTTAAAAACCCTTATTGGAAAAGATTAAGTGTAGGGAGAACGAAAATGGTCTAAATATTGATCCAATGACACAAAAACACCTATTGGATGCACAAGATTGGTTAAAAACCCTAATTGGACAAGATTTAGCCTAGGGAGGACGAAAATGACCTAATTGTTCATCCAATGACACAAAAACACCCATTGGATGCACAAGATTGGTTAAAAACCCTAATTGGACAAGATTAAGTGTAGGGAGGACGAAATTGACCTAAATGTTCATCCAATGACACAAAACACTTATTGGATGCACAAGATTGGTTAAAAACCCTAATTGGATAAGAATTAGCCTTGGGAGAACGAAAATGACCTAAGTGTTCATCCAATGACACAAAACACCTATTGGATGCACAAGATTGGTTAAAAACCCTAATTGGACAAGAATTAGCCTAGGGAGGACGAAAATGACCTAATTGTTCATCCAATGACACAAAAACACCTATCTGATGCACAAGATTGGTTAGAAACCCTAATTGAACAAGATTAAGTGTAGGGAGGACGAAAATGACCTACATGTTCATCCAATGACACAAAACACCTATTGGATGCACAAGATTGGTTAAAAACCCTAATTGGATAAGAATTAGCCTAAGGAGGACGAAAATGACCTAAATGTTCATCCAATGACACAAAACACCTATTGGATGCACAAGATTGGTTAAAAACCCTAATTGGACAACATTAAGTGTAGGGAGAACGAAAATGGTCTAAATATTGATCCAATGACACAAAAACACCTATTGGATGCACAAGATTGGTTAAAAACCCTAATTGGACAAGATTTAGCCTAGGGAGGACGAAAATGACCTAATTGTTCATCCAATGACACAAAAACACCCATTGGATGCACAAGATTGGTTAAAAACCCTAATTGGACAAGATTAAGTGTAGGGAGGACGAAATTGACCTAAATGTTCATCCAATGACACAAAAAACTTATTGGATGCACAAGATTGGTTAAAAACCCTAATTGGATAAGAATTAGCCTTGGGAGAACGAAAATGACGTAAGTGTTCATCCAATGACACAAAACACCTATTGGATGCACAAGATTGGTTAAAAACCCTAATTGGACAAGAATTAGCCTAGGGAGGACGAAAATGATCTAATTGTTCATCCAATGACACAAAAACACCTATCTGATGCACAACATTGGTTAGAAACCCTAATTGAACAAGATTAAGTGTAGGGAAGACGAAAATGACCTACATGTTCATCCAATGACACAAAACACCTATTGGATGCACAAGATTGGTTAAAAACCCTAATTGGATAAGAATTAGCCTAAGGAGGACGAAAATGACCTAAATGTTCATCCAATGACACAAAACACCTATTGGATGCACAAGATTGGTTAAAAACCCTAATTGGACAAGAATTATCATAGGGAGGACGAAAATGACCTAATTGTTCATCCAATGACACAAAACACCAATTGGATGCACAAGATTGGTTAAAAACCCTAAATGGACAAGATTTAGCCTAGGGAGGATAGAAATGACCTAATTGGTCATCCAATGACATAAAACACCTATTGGATGCACAAGATTGGTTAAAAACCCAAATTGGACAAGATTAAGTGTAGGGAGGACGAAAATGACCTAAATGTTCATCCAATGACACAAAACACCTATTGGATGCACAAGATTGGTTAAAAACCCTAATTGGACAAGATTAAGTGTAGGGAGAACGAAAATGGTCTAAATATTGATCCAATGACACAAAAACACCTATTGGATGCACAAGATTGGTTAAAAACCCTAATTGGACAAGATTTAGCCTAGGGAGGACGAAAATGACCTCATTGTTCATCCAATGACACAAAAACACCCATTGGATGCACAAGATTGGTTAAAAACCCTAATTGGACAAGATTAAGTGTAGGGAGGACGAAATTGACCTAAATGATCATCCAATGACACAAAACACTTATTGGATGCACAAGATTGGTTAAAAACCCTAATTGGATAAGAATTAGCCTTGGGAGAACGAAAATGACCTAAGTGTTCATCCAATGACACAAAACACCTATTGGATGCACAAGATTGGTTAAAAACCCTAATTGGACAAGAATTAGCCTAGGGAGGACTAAAATGACCTAATTGTTCATCCAATGACACAAAAACACCTATCTGATGCACAAGATTGGTTAGAAACCGTAATTGAACAAGATTAAGTGTAGGGAGGACGAAAATGACCTACATGTTCATCCAATGACACAAAACACCTATTGGATGCACAAGATTGGTTAAAAACCCTAATTGGATAAGAATTAGCCTAAGGAGGACGAAAATGACCTAAATGTTCATCCAATGACACAAAACACCTATTGGATGCACAAGATTGGTTAAAAACCCTAATTGGACAAGAATTATCATAGGGAGGACGAAAATGACCTAATTGTTCATCCAATGACACAAAAACACCATTTGGGTGCACAAGATTGGTTAGAAACCCTAATTGGAAAAGATAAAGTGTAGGGAGGACGAAAATGACCTAAAATGTTCATCCAATGACACAAAACACCTATTGGATGCACAAGATTGGTTAAAAACCCTAATTGGACAAGAATTATCATAGGGAGGACGAAAATGACCTAATTGTTCATCCAATGACACAAAAACACCAATTGGATGCACAAGATTGGTTAGAAACCCTAATTGGACAAGATAAAGTTTAGGGAGGACGAAAATGACCTAAATGTTCATCCAATGACACAAAACATCTATTGGATGCACAAGATTGGTTAAAAACCCTAATTGGACAAGAATTATCATAGGGAGGACGAAAATGACCTAATTGTTCATCCAATGACACAAAAACACCAATTGGGTGCACAAGATTGGTTAGAAACCCTAATTGGAAAAGATAAAGTGTAGGGAGGACGAAAATGACCTAAAATGTTCATCCAATGACACAAAACACCTATTGGATGCACAAGATTGGTTAAAAACCCTAATTGGACAAGAATTATCATAGGGAGGACGAAAATGACCTAATTGTTCATCCAATGACACAAAAACACCAATTGGATGCACAAGATTGGTTAGAAACCCTAATTGGACAAGATAAAGTTTAGGGAGGACGAAAATGACCTAAATGTTCATCCAATGACACAAAACATCTATTGGATGCACAAGATTGGTTAAAAACCGTAATTGGATAAGAATTAGACTAAGGAGGACGAATATGACCTAAATGTTCATCCAATGACACAAAACACCTATTGGATGCACAAGATTGGTTAAAAACCCTAATTGGACAAGAATTATCATAGGGAGGACGAAAATGACCTAATTGTTCATCCAATGACACAAAAACACCAATTGGATGCACAAGATTGGTTAGAAACCCTAATTGGAAAAGATAAAGTGTAGGGAGGACGAAAATGACCTAAAATGTTCATCCAATGACACAAACCACCTATTGGATGCACAAGATTGGTTAAAAACCCTAATTGGACAAGATTAAGTTTGGGGAGGACGAAAATGACCTAAATGTTCATCCAATGACACAAAACACCTATTGGATGCACAAGATTGGTTAAAAACCCTAATTGGATAAGAATTAGACTAAGGAGGACGAAAATGACCTAAATGTTCATCCAATGACACAAAACACCTATTGGATGCACAAGATTGGTTAAAAACCCTAATTGGACAAGAATTATCATAGGGAGGACGAAAATGACCTAATTGTTCATCCAATGACACAAAAACACCAATTGGATGCACAAGATTGGTTAGAAACCCTAATTGGACAAGATAAAGTGTAGGGAGGACGAAAATGAGCTAAGTGTTCATCCAATGACACAAAACACCTCTTGGATGCACAAGATTGGTTAAAAACCCTAATTGGACAAGAATTAGCCTAGGGAGCACGAAAATAACCTAATTGTTCATCCAATGACACAAAAACACCTATCGGATGCACAAGATTGGTTAGAAACCCTAATTGAACAAGATTAAGTGTAGGGAGGACGAAAATAACCTAAATGTTCATCCAATGACACAAAACACCTATTGGATGCACAAGATTGGTTAAAAACCCTAATTGGATAAGAATTAGCCTAAGGAGGACGAAAATGACCTAAATGTTCATCCAATGACACAAAACACCTATTGGATGCACAAGATTGGTTAAAAACCCTAATTGGACAAGAATTATCATAGGGAGGACGAAAATGACCTAATTGTTCATCCAATGACACAAAAACACCAATTGGGCGCACAAGATTGGTTAGAAACCCTAATTGGAAAAGATAAATGTAGGGAGGACGAAAATGACCTAAAATGTTCATCCAATGACACAAAACACCTATTGGATGCACAAGATTGGTTAAAAACCCTAATTGGACAAGAATTATCATAGGGAGGACGAAAATGACCTAATTGTTCATCCAATGACACAAAAACACCAATTGGATGCACAAGATTGGTTAGAAACCCTAATTGGACAAGATAAAGTTTAGGGAGGACGAAAATGACCTAAATGTTCATCCAATGACACAAAACATCTATTGGATGCACAAGATTGGTTAAAAACCCTAATTGGATAAGAATTAGACTAAGGAGGACGAATATGACCTAAATGTTCATCCAATGACACAAAACACCTATTGGATGCACAAGATTGGTTAAAAACCCTAATTGGATAAGAATTAGCATAAGGAGGACGAAAATGACCTAAATGTTCATCCAATGACACAAAACACCTATTGGATGCACAAGATTGGTTAAAAACCCTAATTGGATAAGAATTAGCCTAAGGAGGACGAAAATGACCTAAATGTTCATCCAATGACACAAAACACCTATTGGATGCACAAGATTGGTTAAAAACCCTAATTGGAGAAGAATTAGCCTAAGGAGGACGAAAATGACCTAAATGTTCATCCAATGACACAAAACACCTATTGGATGCACAAGATTGGTTAAAAACCCTAATTGGACAAGAATTAGCATAGGGAGGACGAAAATGACCTAATTGTTCATCCAATGACACAAAAACACCAATTGGATGCACAAGATTGGTTAGAAACCCTAATTGGACAAGAATTAGCCTAGGGAGGACGAAAATGACCTAATTGTTCATCCAATGACACAAAAACACCTATCGGATGCACAAGATTGGTTAGAAACCCTAATTGAACAAGATTAAGTGTAGGGAGGACGAAAATGACCTAAATGTTCATCCAATGACACAAAACACCTATTGGATGCACAAGATTGGTTAAAAACCCTAATTGGACAAGAATTATCATAGGGAGGACGAAAATGACCTAATTGTTCATCCAATGACACAAAAACACCTATCGGATGCAAAAGATTGGTTAGAAACCCTAATTGAAAGATTAAGTGTTGGGAGGACGAAAATGACCTAAATGTTCCTCCAATGACACAAAACACCTATTGGATGCACAAGATTGGTTAAAAACACTAATTGGATAAGAATAAGCCTAAGGAGGACGAAAATGACCTAAATGTTCATCCAATGACACAAAACACCTATTGGATGCACAAGATTGGTTAAAAACCCTAATTGGACAAGATTAAGTGTAGGGAGGACGAAAATGACCTAAATGTTTATCCAATGACACTAAAACACCTATCGGAGGAACAAGATTGGTTAGAAACCCTAATTGGACAAGATTTAGTGTAGGGAGGACCAAAATGACCTAAATGTTCATCTAATGACACAAAACACCTATTGGATGCACAAGATTGGTTAAAAACCCTAATTGGACAAGAATTATCATAGGGAGGACGAAAATGACCTAATTGTTCATCCAATGACACAAAAACACCTGTCGGATGCACAAGATTGGTTAGAAACCCTAATTGAACAAGATTAAGTGTAGGGAGGATGAAAATGACCTAAATGTTCATCCAATGACACAAAACACCTATTGGATGCACAAGATTGTTTAAAAACCCTAATTGGATAAGAATTAGCCTAAGGAGGACGAAAATGACCTAAATGTTCATCCAATGACACAAAACACCTATTGGATGCACAAGATTGGTTAAAAACCCTAATTGGACAAGAATTATCATAGGGAGAGCGAAAATGACCTAATTGTTCATCCAATGACACAAAAACACCAATTGGATGCACAAGATTGGTTAGAAACCCTAATTGGACAAGAATTAGCCTAGGGAGGACGAAAATGACCTAATTGTTCATCCAATGACACAAAAACACCTATCGGATGCACAAGATTGGTTAGAAACCCTAATTGAACAAGATTAAGTGTAGGGAGGACGAAAATGACATAAATGTTCATCCAATGACACAAAACACCTATTGGATGCACAAGATTGGTTAAAAACCCTAATTGGATAAGAATTAGCCAAAGGAGGACGAAAATGACCTAAATGTTCATCCAATGACACAAAACACCTATTGGATGCAGAAGATAGGTTAAAAACCCTAATTGGACAAGAATTATCATAGGGAGGACGAAAATGACCTAAATGTTCATCCAATGACACAAAACACCTATTGGATGCACAAGATTGATTAAAAACCCTAATTGGACAAGATTAAGTTTAGGGAGGACGAAAATGACCTAAATATTCTTCCAATGACACAACACACCTATTGAATGAACAAGATTGGTTAAAAACCCTAATTGAACAAGAATTATCATAGGGAGGACGAAAATGACCTAATTGTTCATCCAATGACACAAAAACACCAATTGGATGCACAAGATTGGTTAGAAACCCTAATTGGAAAAGATAAAGTGTAGGGAGGACGAAAATGACCTAAGTGTTCATCCAATGACACAAAACACCTATTGGATGCACAAGATTGGTTAAAAACCCTAATTGGACAAGATTAAGTTTAGGGAGGACGAAAATGACCTAAATATTCATCCAATGACACAACACACCTATTGAATGAACAAGATTGGTTAAAAACCCTAATTGGACAAGATTAAGTGTAGGGAGGACGATAATGACCTAAATGTTCATCCAATTAAACAAAAACACCTATCGGATGCACAAGATTGGTTAGAAACCCTAATTGAACAAGATTAAGTGTAGGGACGACGAAAATGACCTAAATGTTCATCCAATGATACAAAACACCTACTGGATGCACAAGATTGGTTAAAAACCCTAATTGGATAAGAATTAGCCTAAGGAGGACGAAAATGACCTAAATGTTCATCCAATGACACAAAACACCTATTGGATGCACAAGATTGGTTAAAAACCCTAATTGGACAAGAATTATCATAGGGAGGACGAAAATGACCTAATTGTTCATCCAATGACACAAAAACACCAATTGGATGCACAAGATTGGTTAGAAACCGTAATTGGACAAGATAAAGTGTAGGGAGGACGAAAATGACCTAAGTGTTCATCCAATGACACAAAACACCTATTGGATGCACAAGATTGGTTAAAAACCCTAAATGGACAAGAATTAGCCTAGGGAGGACGAAAATGACCTAATTGTTCATCCAATGACACAAAAACACCTATCGGATGCACAAGATTGGTTAGAAACCCTAATTGAACAAGATTAAGTGTAGGGAGGACGAAAATGACCTACATGTTCATCCAATGACACAAAACACCTATTGGATGCACAAGATTGGTTAAAAACCCTAATTGGATAAGAATTAGCCTAAGGAGGACGAAAATGACCTAAATGTTCATCCAATGACACAAAACACTTATTGGATGCACAAGATTGGTTAAAAACCCTAATTGGACAAGAATTATCACAGGGAGGACGAAAATGACCTAATTGTTCATCCAATGACACAAAAACACCTGTCGGATGCACAAGATTGGTTAGAAACCCTAATTGAACAAGATTAAGTGTAGGGAGGATGAAAATGACCTAAATGTTCATCCAATGACACAAAACACCTATTGGATGCACAAGATTGGTTAAAAACCCTAATTGGATAAGAATTAGCCTAAGGAGGACGAAAATGACCTAAATGTTCATCCAATGACACAAAACACCTATTGGATGCTCAAGATTGGTTAAAAACACTAATTGGATAAGAATAAGCCTAAGGAGGACGAAAATGACCTAAATGTTCATCCAATGACACAAAACACCTATCGGATGCACAAGATTGGTTAGAAACCCTAATTGAACAAGATTAAGTGTAGAGAGGATGAAAATGACCTAAATGTTCATCCAATGACACAAAACACCTATTGGATGCACAAGATTGGTTAAAAACCCTAATTGGATAAGAATTAGCCTAGGGAGGACGAAAATGACCTAAGTGTTCATCCAATGAGACAAAACACCTATTGGATGCACAAGATTGGTTAAAAACCCTAATTGGACAAGAATTATCATAGGGAGGACGAAAATGACGTAATTGTTCATCCAATGACACAAAAACACCAATTGGATGCACAAGATTGGTTAGAAACCCTAATTGGACAAGATAAAGTGTAGGGAGAGCGAAAATGACCTAAATGTTCATCCAATGACACAAGATACCTATTGGATGCACCAGATTGGTTAAACACCCTAATTGGGCAAGATTAAGTGTAGGTAGGACGAAAATGACCTAAATATTTATCTTATGACACAAAACACCTATTGGATGCACAAGATTGGTTAAAAACCCTATCGGAAAAGATTAAGTGTAAGGAGGACGAAATTGAGCTAAATGTTCATCCAATGACACAAAACACTTCTTGGATGCACAAGATTGGTTAAAAACCCTAATTGGATAAGATTTAGCCTAGGGAGGACGAAAATGACCTAATTGTTCATCCAATGACACAAAAACACCCATTGGATGCACAAGATTGGTTAAAAACCCTAATTAGAAAAGATTAAGTGTAGGGAGGACGAAATTGACCTAAATGATCATCCAATGACACAAAACACTTATTGGATGCACAAGATTGGTTAAAAACCCTAATTGGATAAGAATTAGCCTTGGGAGAACGAAAATGTCCTAAGTGTTCATCCAATGACACAAAACACCTATTGGATGCACAAGATTGGTTAAAAACCCTAATTGGACAAGAATTAGCCTAGGGAGGACGAAAATGACCTAATTGTTCATCCAATGACACAAAAACACCTATCGGATGCACAAGATTGGTTAGAAACCCTAATTGAACAAGATTAAGTGTAGGGAGGACGAAAATGACCTAAATGTTCATCCAATGACACAAAACACCAATTGGTTGCACAAGATTGGTTAAAAACCCTAATTGGACAAGATTAAGTGTAGGGAGGACGAAAATGACCTAAATGTTCATCCAATGACACAAAACAGTTATTGGATGCACAAGATTGGTTAAAAACCCTAATTGGATAAGAATTAGCCTAAGGAGGACGAAAATGACCTAAGTGTTCATCCAATGACATAAAACACCTATTGGATGCACAAGATTGGTTAAAAACCCTAATTGGACAAGAATTAGCCTAGGGAGGACGAAAATGACCTAATTGTTCATCCAATGACACAAAAACACCTATCGGATGCACAAGATTGGTTAGAAACCCTAATTGAACAAGATTAAGTGTAGGGAGGACGAAAATGACCTAAATGTTCATCCAATGACACAAAACACCAATTGGTTGCACAAGATTGGTTAAAAACCCTAATTGGACAAGATTAAGTGTAGGGAGGACGAAAATGACCTAAATGTTCATCCAATGACACAAAACACTTATTGGATGCACAAGATTGGTTAAAAACCCTAATTGGACAAGAATTAGCCTAAGGAGGACGAAAATGACCTAATTGTTCATCCAATGACACAAAAACACCTATCAGATGCACAAGATTGGTTAGAAACCCTA
This sequence comes from Cicer judaicum, assembly GCA_037974835.1. Classification (NCBI taxonomy): domain Eukaryota; kingdom Viridiplantae; phylum Streptophyta; class Magnoliopsida; order Fabales; family Fabaceae; genus Cicer; species Cicer judaicum. Next base: position 720,924 of record JBBPBS010000316.1, on the reverse strand, counting down.
ATTGAACAAGATTAAGTGTAGGGAGGACGAAAATGACCTAAATGTTCATCCAATGACACAAAACACCTATTGGATGCACAAGATTGGTTAAAAACCCTAATTGGACAAGATAAAGTGTAGGGAGAGCGAAAATGACCTAAATGTTTATCCAATGACACAAGACACCTATTGGATGCACCAGATTGGTTTAACACCCTAATTGGACAAGATTAAGTGTAGGGAGGACAAAAATGACCTAAGTGTTCATCCAATGACACAAAACACCTATTGGATGCACAAGATTGGTTAAAAACCCTAATTGGACAAGAATTAGCCTAGCGAGGACGAAAATGACCTAATTGTTCAACCAATGACACAAAAACACCTATCGGATGCACAAGATTGGTTAGAAACCCTAATTGAACAAGATTAAGTGTAGGGAGGACGAAAATGACCTAAATGTTCATCCAATGACACAAAACACCTATTGGATGCACAAGATTGGTTAAAAACCCTAATTGGATAAGAATTAGCCTAAGGAGGACGAAAATGACCTAAATGTTCATCCAATGACACAAAACACCTATTGGATGCACAAGATTGATTAAAAACCCTAATTGGATAAGAATTAGCCTAAGGAGGACGAAAATGACCTAAATGTTCATCCAATGACACAAAACACCTATTGGATGCACAAGATTGGTTAAAAACCCTAATTGGATAAGTATTAGCCTAAAGAAAACGAAAATGACCTAAATGTTCATCCAATGACACAAAACACCTATTGGATGCACAAGATTGGTTAAAAACCCTAATTGGACAACATTAAGTTTAGGGAAGACGAAAATGACCTAAATATTCATCCAATGACACAACACACCTATTGAATGAACAAGATTGGTTAAAAACCCTAATTGGACAAGATTAAGTGTAGGGAGGACGAAAATGACCAAAATGTTTATCCAATGACACAAAAACACCTATCGGATGCACAAGATTGGTTAGAAACCCTAATGGAACAAGATTAAGTGTAGGGAGGACGAAAATGACCTAAATGTTCATCCAATGACACAAAACACCTATTGGATGCACAAGATTGGTTAAAAACCGTAATTGGATAAGATTAAGTTTAGGGAGGACGAAAATGACCTAAATATTCATCCAACGACACAACACACCTATTGAATGAACAAGATTGGTTAAAAACCCTAATTGGACAAGATTAAGTGTAGGGAGGACGAAAATGACCTAAATGTTCATCCAATGACACAAAAACACCTATCGGATGCACAAGATTGGTTACAAACCCTAATTGAACAAGATTAAGTGTAGGGAGGACGAAAATGACCTAAATGTTCATCCAATGACACAAAACACCTATTGGATGCACAAGATTGGTTAAAAACCCTAATTGGACAAGAATTATCATAGGGAGGACGAAAATGACCTAATTGTTCATCCAATGACACATAACACCTATTGGATGAACAAGATTGGTTAAAAACCCTAATTGGACAAGAATTAGCCTAGGGAGGACGAAAATGACCTAATTGTTCATCCAATGACACAAAAACACCTATCGGATGCACAAGATTGGTTAGAAACCCTAATTGAACAAGATTAAGTGTAGGGAGGACGAAAATGACCTAAATGTTCATCCAATGACACAAAACACCTATTGGATGCACAAGATTGGATAAAAACCCTAATTGGACAAGAATTATCATAGGGAGGACGAAAATGACCTAATTGTTCATCCAATGACACAAAAACACCAATTGGATGCACAAGATTGGTTAGAAACCCTAATTGGACAAGATAAAGTGTAGGGAGGACGAAAATGAACTAAGTGTTCATCCAATGACACAAAACACCTATTGGATGCACAAGATTGGTTAAAAACCCTAATTGGACAAGATTTAGCCTAGGGAGGACGAAAATGACCTAATTGTTCATCCAAGGACACAAAAACACCTATTGGATGCACAAGATTGGTTAGAAACCCTAATTGAACAAGATTAAGTGTAGGGAGGACGAAAATGACCTAAATGTTCATCCAATGACACAAAACACCTATTGGATGCACAAGATTGGTTAAAAACCCTAATTGGACAAGAATTATCATAGGGAGGACGAAAATGACCTAATTGTTCATCCAATGACACAAAAACACCAATTGGATGCACAAGATTGGTTAGAAACCCTAATTGGACAAGATAAAGTGTAGGGAGGACGAAAATGACCTAAGTGTTCATCCATTGACACAAAACACCTATTGGATGCACAAGATTGGTTAAAAACCCTAATTGGAAAAGATTAAGTTTAGGGAGGACGAAAATGACCTAAATATTCATCCAATGACACAAAACACCTATTGAATGAACAAGATTGGTTAAAAACCCTAATTGGATAAGAATTAGCCTAAGGAGGACGAAAATGACCTAAATGTTCATCCAATGACACAAAACACCTATTGGATGCACAAGATTGGTTAAAAACCCTAATTGGACAAGATTAAGTTTAGGGAGGACGAAAATGACCTAAATATTCATCCAATGACACAACACACCTATTGAATGAACAAGATTGGTTAAAAACCCTAATTGGACAAGATTAAGTGTAGGGAGGACGAAAATGACCTAAATGTTCATCCAATGACACAAAACACCTATTGGATGCACAAGATTGGTGAAAAACCCTAATTGGAAAAGAATTAGCCTAAGGAGGACGAAAATGACCTAAATGTTCATCCAATGACACAAAACACCTATTGGATGCACAAGATTGGTTAAAAACCCTAATTGGACAAGAATTATCATAGGGAGGACGAAAATGACCTAATTGTTCATCCAATGACACAAAAACACCAATTGGAAGCACAAGATTGGTTAGAAACCCTAATTGGACAAGATAAAGTGTAAGGAGGACGAAAATGACCTAAGTGTTCATTCGATGACACAAAACACCTATTGGATGCACAAGATTGGTTAAAAACCCTACTTGGACAAGAATTAGCCTAGGGAGGACGAAAATGACCTAATTGTTCATCCAAAGACACAAAAACACCTATCGGATACACAAGATTTGTTAGAAACCCTAACTGAACAAGATTAAGTGTAGGGAGGACGAAAATGACCTAAATGTTCATCCAATGACACAAAACACCTATTGGATGCACAAGATTGGTTAAAAACCCTAATTGGATAAGAATTAGCCTAAGGAGGACGAAAATGACCTAAATGTTCATCCAATGACACAAAACACCTATTGGATGCACAAGATTGGTTAAAAACCCTAATTGGAAAAGAATTATCATAGAGAGGACAAAAATGACCTAATTGTTCATCCAATGACACAAAAACACCTGTCGGATGCACAAGATTGGTCAGAAACCCTAATTGAACAAGATTAAGTGTAGGGAGGACGGAAATGACCTAAATGTTCATCGAATGACACAAAACACCTATTGGATGGACAAGATTGCTTAAAGACCCTAATTGGACAAGATTAAATTTAGGGAGGACGAAAATGACCTAAATGTTCATCCAATGACATAAAACACCTATTGGATGCACAAGATTGGTTAAAAACCCTAATTGGACAAGATTAAGTTGAGGGAGGACGAAAATGACCTAAATGTTCATCCAATGACACAAAACACCTATTGGATGCACAAGATTGGTTAAAAACCCTAATAGGATAAGAATTAGCCTAAGGAGGACGAAAATGACCTAAATGTTCATCCAATGACACAAAACACCTATTGGATGCACAAGATTGGTTAAAAACCCTAATTGGACAAGAATTATCATAGGGAGGACGAAAATGACCTAATTGTTCATCCAATGACACAAAAACATCAATTGGATGCACAAGATTGGTTAGAAACCGTAATTGGACAAGATAAAGTGTAGGGAGGACGAAAATGACCTAAGTGTTCATCCAATGACACAAAACACCTATTGGATGCACAAGGTTGGGTAAAAACCCTAATTGGACAAGAATTAGCCTAAGGAGGACGAAAATGACCTAATTGTTCATCCAATGACACAAAAACTCCTATTGGATGCACAAGATGAGAAACCTTAATTGAACAAGATTAAATGTAGGGAGGACGAAAATGACCTAAATGTTCATCCAATGACAAAAAACACCTATTGGATGCACAAGATTGGTTAAAAACCCTAACTGGACAAATTTTAGCCTGGGGAGGACGAAAATGACCTAATTGTTCATCCAATGACACAAAAACAGCTATCGGATGCACAAGATTGGTTAGAAACCCTAACTGAACAAGATTAAGTGTAGGGAGGACGAAAATGACCTAAATGTTCATCCAATGACACAAAACACCTATTGGATGCACAAGATTGGTTAAAAACGTAATTGGACAAGAATTATCATAGGGAGGACGAAAATGACCTAATTGTTCATCCAATGACACAAAAACACCTATCGGATGCAAAAGATTGGTTAGAAACCCTAATTGAAAGATTAAGTGTAGGGAGGACGAAAATGACCTAAATGTTCCTCCAATGACACAAAACACCTATTGGATGCACAAGATTGGTTAAAAACACTAATTGGATAAGAATAAGCCTAAGGAGGACGAAAATGACCTAAATGTTCATCCAATGACACAAAACACCTATTGGATGCACAAGATTGGTTAGAAACCCTAATTGGATAAGAATTAGCCTAAGGAGGACGAAAATGACATAAATGTTCATCCAATGACACAAAACACCTATTGGATGCACAAGATTGGTTAAAAACCCTAATTGGACAAGTTTAAGTGTAGGGAGGACGAAAATACGAAAATGACCTAAATGTTCTTCCAATGACACAAAACACCTATTGGATGCACAAGATTGGTTAAAAACCCTAATTGGACAAGATTAAGTGTAGGGAGGACGAAAATGACCTAAATGTTCATCCAATGACACAAAACACCTATTGGATGCACAAGATTCGTTAAAAACCCTAATTGGACAAGATTAAGTGTAGGGAGGACGAAAATGACCTAAGTGTTCATCCAATGACACAAAACACCTATTGGATGCACAAGATTGGTTAAAAACCCTAATTGGACAAGAATTAGCCTAGGGAGGACGAAAATGACCTAATTGTTCATCCAATGACACAAACACACCTATTGGATGCACAAGATTGGTTAGAAACCCTAATTGGACAAGGTTAAGTTTAGGGAGGACGAAAATGACGTAAATATTCGTCCATTGATACAAAACACCTATTGGATGCACAAGATTGGTTAGAAACCCTAATTGGACAAGATAAAGTGTAGGGAGGACGAAAATGACCTAAATGTTCATCCAATGACACAAAACACTTATCGGATGCACAAGATTGGTTAAAAACCCTAATTAGAAAAGATTAAGCGTAGGGATGACGAAAATGACCTAAATATTCATCCAATGACACAAAACACCTATTGGATGCACAAGATTGGTTAAAAACCCTAATTGGACAAGATTAAGTGTAGGGAGGACGAAAATGACCTAAATGTTCATCCAATGACACAAAACACCTATTGGATGCACAAGATTGGTTAAAAACCCTAATTGGACAAGAATTATCATAGGGAGGACGAAAATGACCTAATTGTTCATCCAATGACACAAAAACACCAATTGGATGCACCAGATTGGTTAGAAACCCTAATTGGAAAAGATAAAGTGTAGGGAGGACGAAAATGACCTAAAATGTTCATCCAATGACACAAAACACCTATTGGATGCACAAGATTGGTTCAAAACCCTAATTGGACAAGATTAAGTTTAGGGAGGACGAAAATGACCTAAATGTTCATCCAATGACACAAAACACCTATTGGATGCACAAGATTGGTTAAAAACCCTAATTGGACAAGATTAAGTTTAGGGAGGACGAAAATGACCTAAATGTTCATCCAATGACACAAAACATCTATTGGATGCACAAGATTGGTTAAAAACCCTAATTGGACAAGAATTAGACTAAGGAGGACGAAAATGACCTAAATGTTCATCCAATGACACAAAACACCTATTGGATGCACAAGATTGGTTAAAAACCCTAATTGGACAAGAATTATCATAGGGAGGACGAAAATGACCTAATTGTTCATCCAATGACACAAAAATACCAATTGGATGCACAAGATTGGTTAGAAACCCTAATTGGAAAAGATAAAGTGTAGGGACGACGAAAATGACCTAAAATGTTCATCCAATGACACAAAACACCTATTGGATGCACAAGATTGGTTAAAAACCCTAATTGGACAAGATTAAGTTTAGGGAGGACGAAAATGACCTAAATGTTCATCCAATGACACAAAACACCTATTGGATGCACAAGATTGGTTAAAAACCCTAATTGGACAAGAATTATCATAGGGAGGACGAAAATGACCTAATTGTTCATCCAATGACACAAAAACACCAATTGGATGCACAAGATTGGTTAGAAACCCAAATTGGACAAGAAAAAGTGTAGGGAGGACGAAAATGAACTAAGTGTTCATCCAATGACACATAACACCTATTGGATGAACAAGATTGGTTAAAAACCCTAATTGGACAAGAATTAGCCTAGGGAGGACGAAAATGACCTAATTTTTCATCCAATGACACAAAAACACCTATCGGATGCACAAGATTGGTTAGAAACCCTAATTGAACAAGATTAAGTGTAGGGAGGACGAAAATGACCTAAATGTTCATCCAATGACACAAAACACCTATTGGATGCACAAGATTGGTTAAAAACCCTAATTGGACAAGAATTATCATAGGGAGGACGAAAATGACCTAATTGTTCATCCAATGACACAAAAACACCTATCGGATGCAAAAGATTGGTTAGAAACCCTAATTGAAAGATTAAGTGTTGGGAGGACGAAAATGACCTAAATGTTCCTCCAATGACACAAAACACCTATTGGATGCACAAGATTGGTTAAAAACACTAATTGGATAAGAATAAGCCTAAGGAGGACGAAAATGACCTAAATGTTCATCCAATGACACAAAACACCTATTGGATGCACAAGATTGGTTAGAAACCCTAATTGGATAAGAATTAGCCTAAGGAGGACGAAAATGACATAAATGTTCATCCAATGACA